>JAEQBH010007503.1:0-125670 GCA_016808115.1 Tetrastigma voinierianum | reverse complement strand
TCCAAGTCAGTGAAACCGCAGGACTTGAATCTACCAACAGCAGTCAAGACGATGAGAAGAGAATAAGATCATGCATAGTGGGTTTCCGCAGAAGATCCCTGAGATTGAGACTGTTGGAATCAAAGTTATATATCATTAATGGAAAGGTGAAGTTTATGTAAGAGTGATATGTTTTTAATGCATGGTGCACATATACTATTATTCTGGGGTATAGTAGCACTGTGGAGCTAGAAGCGAAAAACTGAAAATATTGAAGAAAGGGGCAAAGGAAAAGTTGGTGAATGGGAATAAATGGGCACCACTCTCGCCTCAATCATCACCTTGATCTCTACAATATTTCATCTAACCCATAGGTGGGTGGCTAGGTTCATTTGCCAGCATACCTTATCCCTCCTACAAGAATTACATGCGGGCTTGCGGAAATTAAGATAGTGAAATCAGTACACTTATAATAGCAGATCTGCTGGCATTTGCTTACCAAGTTGCAGGCACACAAGTAGTTGGAGAAAGAGCTCATTGAGGAAGTCCCCTAGAGTTCCCCTTTGACCACTTCATTGGGGACCTTCTTTGACTTCCCTACTGAAGTGTTTGGGGAACTCTCCTGGTGCCATTTGATTACCAATTACCATGACTCACATCCCTACCAACGAAGAAAAAAGACATGCAACAAATTAAGGTAACCAAAGCTTCTCATCTTCTAGGATTTGGAACTAGTATTTCTACTGTTATGTCCGAATTGAATCTAAATTTATATAAACATTTTGTTAAACAACAAACTTTCTTAAAAGCTGTTCAAGCTTGTTAGATTTAGGTTTAATATGAATATTATGTCTTTAACACCGGTCAAATCAAGCTCTGATACTATATCAAACACCAACATTCCTAAAAGTTCAAGCTTGTAGGATTTATATTTAATAATATGAGTATCATATCTTTAACACATTTCAATCTCTCATGACTAACCCCACGCTCCAACTATGGCTGCGCACTCAGGTCTTTTTCCATTGATTGAACCTTGGGCATTCCTTCAAGCTGCAAAAATCCACGGCTACCAACATTGTTTTTGTAATTATATTGTCACTGCCTGGGGCATTAAGATTAAAGGGAAAGCAATGGATACAAAATGACATGACATAGAATAGAAGGAAGGATATGCACAAAATCAAGCACATAAAGATAAGAACCCAGCCACTCCTATCAATATTTACAAATTACTGAGCAATCAAATATAAATCTTATTTATTCTTAATTTAAGATGCCACTTCATTTTTCCTTTCTTTATATAATTTATATATATTCATGTACATATATACATTCCGTTTATCAATTTTCTTTCAATTGATTTAAACACCACAAACTTTTTATTATAGTAGATCATTCTCTTAGTTTATATTCGTCATTTGTGTTGGATCTCTATCATCTCTTAAATAGAAAAAAAAACTTGTTTTCAACAATCCATACTAACCCTTAGGATATAAACACTCTCTCACTAGCAAAAACAAAAGGGACAAAAAGTTTCTAGAGAAATTTTAATAAGTTGTTATCTGGACAATCTAATGATAACCCACCATCTCATAGTAGTGATAAGATACCAAAACTATTAGCATCAGATCTAGAATAATTTCCTTTCTAGCAAGTCAAAATTCCTTGCCAGAAAATACTGCCAGATTAATTAATATTTTATTTCTAGCGAGCCCTTTTAATCACTACTGGCCTGTGATCACTACTAAACATTTCAAAATTCCTTTTCCTTTCATTAACCAACTTTTCCATAATTATCCGGCCAATGCGCCATTCTAATCAGCCTTCCTTACACAGGTAACCAGCGTTTCACTGACTAAATGACTATGACGCATTTGTGTATGTTCCATTTTCAGAATATAAATAAAAATTAACTATTTATCATTCTTCTAGTACTTTTTCGACAAATATCTTTGAAAAACATAGAACTAAAGTTATTAAACACAAATTTTTCATCAGTGTCAAAACCTTTGTTTTGGTCAAGTTGTATAACTCTAATTATATCTTTTAGCAATCTCACAAATATTCTACCTTAATAAGGAGTTCAGGTGTAGAACTCCACATAGGAGATGTCGAAAAGCCAAATCAACAATCAAAGGAGAAGAGGATAGCAAACTATCAATCCTAAATGTACAAAAAGTGGGATCAATAATGATGTCTTATTGACATCTTGGTTCACGGGGATGATGATTGATATTCTATGCATGATAGTTAGAAGACAAACAAACCCAATGGGTCTAGCTTTTAATTGAAGAACAATTTTTTGCCTAGAACAAAAGAAAAAGAAGAATATCTAAAGGATAGTTTATATCAATTAAAGATGGGTTTTTTAAAACTTACTGAATATAATTCAAGTTCATTTGTGATGACCTTATTACTATAAATCAACCTCTTCCTAAAGTTGATAAACTCATCTAACTTAGATAGAGTACGTAAACCTAACTTTTATGATTTTAGAGCCTATGCTTTCCAAGCGTCCATATATAACCTTAAACCAATTTATCTAACCTTACAAAACTATGAATAAAGATGGCAGAAGAAGTTGAACCAAACCATAATTAAGTCTTAATTTCTAAGTCAAAAAGATTATGGAAGGGATAGATGATCAGAGGTAGATTTGGTAGAAGAAGAGTTGAGATTTCCCAAGGGGTTTTCTAATGGACATATACATCTTAATCATTTCCTATATTTTGTACTTCTTTTTAAAACAACTTTCAAAAATAAGTAAAAATTAATAAATAAAATTAAAGAGTTAGAAGATATCTTCTGAAAATAGTTTTTAAACAAATTTTAGAAATTAATCTTTGATGTTTTGTAGAACAATTTTAAAAAAGTCTAAAAATATTTGAAAAACTAATTTTAATACTTTTACAAATAGCTTTTAATACTTGGTGTTTTTATTTTTTAACTATTCTACATGTTTGTAAGATCACTTTTTGAAAACGGCCCCTCAAAAATAAGTAAAATGATTGCAATGACGCATTCCTTAAAACATCTTAGTTTTCTGTTCAAGAATAAAAACACAAAAGGGTTTGCACTTCAAATTTTTTTTCCTTGTCTTTCATTTTGAAGAATATACAAAACACTCACAAAAATAAGCTACACTGATCCAAACATTAACAAATAGTTCTCAAAGATTTTAGTTTAACTTCTAAAAACATTTACCAAATAGGGTTACTAAATATGTTCTTAAATTTTTTTTTTTTTTAATGTTTTTAAATATGTTTCTAAAACAACTTTAACTATAATGCTTTATTTTTAATTATTTTTCATATTTATATAATTATTTTTAGAGCAATACTTCTCAGAAATAAGCCAAAAAAAAAAAAAAAGAAACTCTTAAACAACTAAAAGATAATGTTTGAAAACATTGATCATGTCTGTCTTGAGGAACATAAAATTGGTTTTCGCTTTTCTTCTTGTCTAATATACATTCTTTTTATGCTTTGGCTTGGCTATCTAGAGCATATCAACCAAAATAAATAAATAAGCGATCGATTGTATTCTAAACTTGTTTCATGCATGGATATTTCAAAGTTAGTAGCTATGACATAGATGCAAGGGAAGCATGCCATCAAATCAGGGACTAAATACCTGTTTAAAAGTACTGTAAAAGCAAGAGTTGATGGAGGACAAGCTCCAGACAGCTGGTCACCTTTTGAAGGCCACTAGTATAGTAATAGTTGCATATCTGTATTAGAATACACACTATTGACAATTATTGTAAACCCAGACTGATGTTTTTCAGCCAGTATATAAAGTCACGTTTTTGCCCTTTTCTAAAGTAATGAAGAAGCTTTTCCCCTTTCTGGTTCTTCGCCTTCCCCCTATTCTTCCATTTTCTTTGTTTCTTGTAAAATGGTATCATTGTGCTACATTCCACTGTTGATGTAGTGTTAATCAATGCGAATGAACACGTCTCAAACCAGAGACTGATTCTCAATTCAGAGAACAAAATAAAAAAGTAAATTTTTTTATTTTTTAATAAACTGATAAAAGTGATAAAAAGTCTCTAAAACAAACCTTAAAAACATCTATTTATACCCAAGAGGCCGTGTATAATAGAAATAAACTAATATTCCAAAACAATAATAGGAAACAAAATAATACCCAAACAATACGAGAAATAGAAATAATATCCCGAAACAATAATGGGTGGGTGGGTGGTGGTAAAATATTTCAAAACAACCAAAATAAGGATTTGGTTGATTTGATCTAACGCATAAAGTCGGCCTACTCCACTTGCGAAGAACTTATCCTCGAAGTTACTTTTGGTTATCCAAGACTCATATATGCTTGGAACGCGTAAGATCAATAACACTAAAGGTCTTTGAAATCCTCATCTAACTTGGCAAGTCAACCGCATAAGCATTGTTGTTGATCTTCTTAACAATCTGTTACAGTCCATACTTTCTTTGTTGAAACTTGTTATGGCCATCCTTTGTTTTGAATGTTGTCTTCCACCCATCACCTAGACAGATTTTGGACATGACATATCTACCCCTCAAGCTTCATCTTGCTAAACACAATTGATGTACTCAATTGATCAAACATATCATCCAACATTGGAATAGGAAATTTATATCTAATGGTAATTTTGTCGACGCTTCATTAATAACACACATCCGCCAACTTCCATCTTTCTTAGGCGTCAACAAAGGTGGAATCGCACATGGACTCATGATACCAAATATGCCTCTTTCTTAGCAACTCTTCTACCTTTCTCCATTAGGATTTCAATCTCCTTGGGACTCTTCCTATACTAGGCACATAAGGAAGAGAAGCACCTAGCATCGATCTATATGGTGTTGTATGTTACTTATGGGGAGCTAACTCGATAGTAACTCCCAAGAATCACATCATCAAACTCCCTTCCAACAAAGTTCGTGACTCTCCATCAGAATCTATGCCCCTTAATCCCGAATCTCTACTTCTACCTCTCTCCTTGTACCACCATCAAAGCACTTCGTCTTCGCATTTTGCCCATAAGTGAAGATGGGTCATGCACAAATAGTTGGGAAAGTTCCTTCCCTCCGTTTGTAAGGCCTTGGGCTGGTTCTCACTTTCTAATAACCGATTCCTCTTTGTCTACCTTTTAAAATTCAACAATATATCTTTATTCACACTCCTATCACCCTCCTCGTACATCTCCTTCGATAAGCATAAAAAATTATATTGTTCAAAAGTTTAGAGGCAAAAATCTACCTCGTAATAATTGTTTCATCCTACGCCATGTTTGAAACTGCATTCATGCCCCTTCTCTCATCCTCATCCCTTCAATCTATCCCACCATAATGATGCTCCCTTTTAACATATAAGGGCAAGTCAAATTTAGATCTCTCCTATCCTCGACAACATGGTATATTACAACGCTTTCCACCTTTGTCTACCATGCAGATTTGCAAATTCACCAAAGTCAGCCTTCTTATCTGAAGTGTCATCAAATCCTGACGCTAGCCTTCTTTAATTTCGTATATATGGAATGAGATTAAATATGGGTCTAGCGGGGCTAATTCCTCCACCTCATTCCTCATCATCATTCCTACACCCATGTCCATTAATCCTCACTAACGCCTGCAATAGGGTTTGTATTGTTTCCAACTGATCGAGTTAAATTTTGATTGATTGTTGTCGCCATTAATCGACATTCTCCAAATAGCTTGCAAATGATCACATCACCCCTCAGATTGATTGCCACCACTATCACCAGTATTAGCCATCAATTGGGAGAAACTCACTTTGATACCACTTGGTGTAGTGAGTAGCGCGATTGATGAACACACGATTGATTAACAAGAATGAACACGTCTCAATCTAGAGATCAATTCTCAATCCAGAGAGCATAATAAAGCAAAACGTTTCTATTTTTCTTGGTGGATAATTTGATAAAAGTGATAAAAGTCCCTAAACAAATTCCCAAAAACATTTGTTTATACCTAAGATTACAATATGAGCAATATAGAAATAAACTAATATTCCAAAACAATAAATAGTAAAGAAAATAATACTCCCAAAACAATAAGAGGAAATATATATAATATCCCAAAACAACTAAAATAAATATTTTGGTTGATTTAATCTAATGCCTCATGTTATGAAATGGGTTCAAAACAACCAGTACACTCGATCTCTTACTCTCGCCCATAAGTGAATATGGGTCATGCACAATAGTTAGTGTGACGCCCCAAACCCCGGGGGTCCGTTGACTACCCGTCAACTTGCGGAAAATCTATACTTCTCGTATCACGAGACGCATACCTGAGTAAAAATGGCCACTTGGGCCCCTGCATCAACACTCATCAAATATACCCAACTATATTCCAATAGTTCAACTCACAAAATCTATATCCCAACCAAATATATTACATGTTCAAGAGTTATAACATTTTTTAATACAAATACATATTAAAAATCTATAATTCTAATACATATTATCCAAAAACATCAAAGCCACAACCGCATTTCTTCAAAATCTACTTCAAGAGTCGTTTTCGAACACCCCTCGTACCGAAAAATGTTCCGATGTGGTGAGCTATCGCCGCAGTGGAATCCACCCAATGGGTTACCCACCTAAGCGCATATGCAATGCTCCAATTCTAAACACACACTCAAGTAAATACATGATCCTACTCAATGTCTACATGCCCATTCCCATGTTCCCGAGCCTCCTCACCGACTCTCACACTCGCTTAAGACATGTATGAGAAAATATCATTTTCAAAACTTGTTGTTCTTGAAAATAAACTGTACGCGTCGATAAAAATATGGGACTACTCCTTCGAGGCTTAATTGGTCAGAGTTTTCTCCAACAAGCCATTGCCCTCATTCAAACGACCGGCCGCCCATTTCAACCCAATTCTCCTAAAATCATCCCTGCGGAAATTCCTTTAGCAAAACCATGTTTGTTTTTCGTGGCTCATGTTATGCACTAACACCTAATTTCTAGGTTACCCAAGGCATGAAAATGTATTATGCCGCTTTCCAAAACCATTTATACAATATATCAAATATATCAATATGCAACATTCAAATTTGCACTCACAACACACATGTCATTCAATAGTGATCAACCATCACCCAAATTTGCTCACTTGAGCAATTTACAATATCATCTCCACGTCCTACACACACAATTATATTCCATATAATTATGTCCTTATGTTAACACATTAAAAATCATGTATTAACCTATCTATTCCTTTGATCCACCAACTCGCCATTATCTACCCTCAATCCATTACACAAAAATTAGCTCGCTGCGGCCAATTAACGAACACGAGCACCACTTGAATCACTCACCCAAACACATTCTCTCAAAAATATTTACAAATTCCAAAACACAAGTGGGTCGGGGTCCACCTGGCAGCCCACTTCTCCCACATCTGCCTAATTGCGGAACCCGAATTCCATGGCTATTCCCAGCCTCATACACACCAACACAATTTATTTCATAAATTATGAAACAAACACCCCAAACAACCCCTACACAGTCACGGACTGTCCAAATGGCCCAAAATTCTCCAGTACCCGGTCCTGCCGGATCGATCAAACTAATGCTCAAGGCCTCAAACCAACCGAACATTACAAAACACTTAAACAAAGTGTGCACCTCAAGTAGTGATTAAAACCCCCACCTCACGGAGTTTGTCGAAACCCAACTTTTGGTGTCCACGCGTAGCTCCCATCACGTAGATCAACTTTGCTCTCTCAAACCCTCCCGACACGAAACCCCGCAACCGGGAAATTTCTCTTCATAGATCCGAAAGAAGTAAAGAGAGAAAAAATAAGTAATAAAATAAAATCTCTCTCCACCTATTCTCACGCCCTCTCTCGGCCGACTAATCCCCTTCTCCTCTTTTGATTTTGATTTTTTTCATTTTATTATTATTATTATTATATTATATTATTATTATTATTATTATTATTATTATTAATACTATTATTATTATTTTGATACATAACTTATATTGTTTCATTCGGTCCGTTTCTCTCCAAAATTTTTATTTCTTTCGCTCAATTATTTAAAAATGAACTTAGCCTGTCATTTCTTCACTTCCGAGATTTGTGTAAAATCTCGCCCTTGAAGTCACCGACGTTATCACCCGTAAATTGCAAATATTCGATCACAATTCGATTTAAATCTTTCCCATCATTATTCTGAGATCACGATCGTAATCATCATCCGAAATCTAGAGAATTTCCGATTTTCAACCTAAATTACCGTTATCTTTTCCGTAAAAATTGAATTTTTCTCTGCTTTTACATTCTCAACGTAATTCTCGTCCCCCGGTCCACGCATTACATGCATCACTCACATGCATATGCTACTCTTCATAACCTTAGTCATGTCGTGGTATGATAACCCGCCTCAGGTCACAATCACTGACAACCCGAGAGGTTGTCAACTCATCCATGTCAAGAATGACATCAAAACTCGATATGTCTACCATATTTGACCAACTCTCACCCTAGATCCTAGGGGAGAATTTTTCCATCGAGTCTCTCCTCTATGGCCGTAGTCGTCCCGACCATGTAGTCCATGTCTTGTAGGCGAGGCCCACAATCTTGCCCGAATATCGACAATCTCGCTCATTCTCGTCTCTCGACTAGCCATATCTATGGCGGTCATTATTAGTCATCACCAAAACGTGCCAACTCGGCGAATCTCGCCATGTGCCCATCATCGTTCATCGTGCTCCTCGCCCGCCTTCTAGGAACTTCTCAGAGCTTGCATGCCCAGCAAAGGGTCGGAAAATACTTGCTCATAAAGAGCCCATGGAACTCGCCCAAGTCATCGCCTCTAAACCCTGGAAGGTCTTAACCCAGTCCCACCACACTGGGACTCACCCTCTACCGAACGCTAGCCTAAACACTGTCGGTGACGGAGGCAATATCCATAGCCTCCAACACTTTCACCGCCGGAACCAATGGTCTCACCATCGGGACTCCCTCCCCAGAACGCCGAGGGTGATGTGACCCTGCACCGGAGGTGACTCGACCTCCTCGACTACCAACTCCGCACTAGTCTATGCACGGCGGAAGCAATGCAACCCTACGCCTCAACAAAGGCCTACGTTAACATCGGTGGTGCTTGGCTAGATCCTCGTGGACGACCTCTACGTCCTCGGCCTCGACTTGCCATCTACACATGTCAAATGACAACAAAATTTATTTAATCTCATTCGCCTCGAACTAGTACACATGCCACTACTAGTAGAGATCTCATCAACCATGAACCGAATCTGCTTCATCGCCTTTTATGGTGCTACTTGCCAACCACTCCTTTTTTTTTTTTTTTTTAATAAAATTCAAAACTTTCTTGGTCATTTCGTTTTCCGAACCCCTAAGGTTATAGTTCCTAACCTCAGCATTCCACTTCTTCCTATATACATTATGTCATGCATATAATTTTCCCACGCAATCACATTTCCCATATACATCATACCGTGTATAAGTTTTCCACACAATGTAACACACAATCACACAATCACAAACATGGAACACATATCCGAACACAACACGAAACATACCATGCATGCAGGGGCGGGACGCCCTCGATGGTTTTTCACACTTGGCATATGCAGGTGTGAGTAAGTCATAGAGATCTCGGCGATTTTGAGTCATGAGGGGCATAATGTATTCATGACATGTAGACATTCAGTACAACAGAAAGTATAGGTACTTGAATGTGCAGTGATTGTATGTGTATTGGCATTGCATGTTGCTCTTGTAGGGGTAGCCTTAGGGATATCTAATGTGGGCTTTGCTTAACTCATCGTGGGATTCACCCCTCGTGTACACGAGAAAGACGGCGCCTCCTTCTAGGGCTCGTGGAGTGCCAAAAAAAGGCCTGGCGCTGGTGAAGTATTTTCAGAAAATATATTAGAACAATCTAGTTTTAATATATGTTGTCATGTAAGGTAAAAGAGTCAGACATCAAACTCTTTGTAAAATATTATAAGAATTTGTATATTTGTAAGAAAAAAATATACGTAAAGGCAACCACAAATATCCCGTGGGTTGATGAGTCACAACCCGACCCATTGGAGGGTCACGCATGGTATTTCAGCATATGGAACGTTTTGGGCGTCACAATTACGCACTCTTATGGCTCCTTCCAAGGGACTTTAACCATCTTTAAGTTTCTTAATGAAACATTCATTGAGAATTTGGAGTAGTTTTTACAAGTAAAAAAAGATGACTACTCTTATGCTCTTTAGAAGCTTTTTGATAGACCTTAAACGCTTTCATATTCAATTCGAGGCTTAATTAAGGTAATTTTCCCCTTTAATCCATCATCACCTAGCTCACAAACAAGAATGCTAAAATACATTGTAAGATCTTAATAATAATTTTCTAAGTCTTTTTTTTTTTTTTTTTTTTTTTTTGCTAAAAATTACCTCCTTCTTGAATTACATTTGTTTTGTTTCTCATAGAAATCTCGCCCCTCCATGGTTCAAAGTCATGATTTGGCCATCGACTGAACGGTCCCGAGACTTATTTGTTATGATAGTACTCCACAAGTATTGACCGATACACAAAAATATGATGATTAAAATGTTTAAAAAATTAATAAAATATTATATAAATTATTAGAAAAATAGATATAATTAAGTAAGCTAAAATTTAATAAAACAAATTTTTTATGTATTTAACATTATTTATATAGTTAATGCTTATCTGAAAGATATTTATGATAATGCTAACAAAAATTATTTTATATCAAACATAACATCTTTTTTAACAAAATGTCATCAAATACATCAATCAATACCATGGTTGAATGACAAGAGGGCACAAAATCATTATCATCGCAGGTCCTACGACGAGCATACAAATCGGAATGATAATTTGCATAATGAGAATGTGGTTGAAAGAATTGTTCATTACTTGAATGTGTTGGCTGAGATGATTGGTTTGATAATCCATAATTAGGAAAATATAACCTTAGAGGTTGTTCGGGCTCAATACCATGCTGATAGTATCCAAACCTCAATAAGCAATGCTACTGCTATCAGAAAAATTGTTCATTAGTATTCTTATTTTATTAAAAATATTCTAATTTGAAATTAATTATTCAGAAGTAAATTCTGCAAGTAAAGGATAGAGAAGATTCATTTCTATTTGATATTCAAATTCTAAAATATTCTTCTAATTGATAAATTCTCTAAATAACTATTTTTACCATAAGTTATGTATTTTAGTTTATTTTTTAATTTTCTAGTACAAAATCTTTTATCTTTTTGAAAAAACAGAAAATTTTAAAATTTCTAAATTATTTGGAAAATTATAGGTAAACAAAATTCAATATACTTCACTATATTTTATTATATACTATGCATATTTCCTACTCAATCTCATAATTTTTGAACTAACAAATAAATAACAAATAAATAAATCTTCCAGTGAGAATTATAACAAATAAATTTAGATAGTAAATCTTCATGTGCTCATCATCATAGTAATATATATATATATATATATATATATATATATAGCAGAGAAAGAGTATATATATATATATATATATATATATATATATATCCTCAACGTTCGTACATGGATAAGACAGTAAATCCTACTTGTGTTGTATATTTAGCATCTCGACAACATAGGAAGAGGCCATCTCTCCGTCCGAGGTGTGGTGCAAATGCCAGAATCTCAATCTTATAGCGCGTAGGAGCTTTAATTTTTTGTATCAATGATACAAAAAAGCTTAAAAGGATCCGTATATGCAGAGGGCAGCAGGCACAGGGGGAAAAGATAGATAAAGAGAATTCATAGGAATTTTGGGCCACTCACCTTGCTGGCTTGCTCCCCATCATTTTCTTCATTCCACCTAACCCAGCATAGCAACCAGGTTCATTGAGAATAGCTTGATTCCTCGATTCCCAACCCTAACCCAGAAAGAGAGAGAAATGGAGGAACCTTGCATAAACAGTAGTGTAAAAGCACGAGTATTAGCTCATGAGCAAGAAAGATCAAGTGTCCCCTAGAGTTCCCCCGAGCACTTCATTAAGGATCCTTAGTTAGTTTCAGGCTAATTCCTTATATATTGAAGTGGGAACTGGTGTCATTTGATTATTACCTACAATACTACCTGCCTTCCAACTAGGCTTTTCGATAAATCAATTCCTAATGTTTTTAATCTCTGGGTTAAAAGAGTTCTTATCCATGTTGTGATATTGGTTTTTAGGGCGGTGTTTTACTCGTAAACCCTAACACCATATCCTTCAATTGATTTTTTTATAGTATCGTGAGATGTTGGGCTAGTTTTCATTTATTTAGTACATCTTTGTATATTTATTCAAGTACGGCATCAGTGATTAATAGACCTTAAAAGGGTTACTGTACAGTAGCATTTGCCGTTTGGGATGATCATCAGATTTTTCTGGAGGTGACTGTTGTGGTGATTACGATATGGGGAAAGCATGTATCAGATTACCGATTTGCAGAAGAAAGGTAAAGAAGGGATGTAGAAAGATAAAGGGCGAATCACAAGATGTGAAACAAAATAATTGGTTTTCAGGTGAATCTACTATCTTAACCAATTATAGTACTACGCCTAACCGATTATTTAAGATAGTAGCTTATAGTTAGTTAATGTAGTACTTCAAGTGATTAAGATAATACCCTCTAGCTACAGTCAATTATTATTATTTATTTGGACATAGCCAGAATTATATATTTCCCTATTCTTTATACTTTATTTACCTTTATTTCCAATTGGTAGACAAATGCACAGTTTTCCATGTACTTGATCGTTGCAAAAAAGAATTTGATGTACTTTGACCGCTTTGGATTTATACGACTAGGTATGTTTTGATTTATATCTTCATTTTCAATTCATGTATTTATTCAAAATATAGTTCGTATTTTTGTGTTTCATTACTGCGATGATTGCTTCAACTTAAGGCAGTTTCTCGCTTTTAAATTGGTGAAAATCTAAATGAATTAATCATAGTTATAGGTCATGATGGATGGTATAAGAGTCAGTATCTATCAATTAGGAATGTGTAGAGTTATATATACATCTTTAAAACCCTAGGTCTACAAGGACATCAAATTCCTACATGGAAGCGGGAGTTATGACATCATTAGGGGATGACAAAATCATGAAGGTCAAAAACTGTATTTTACAAAAGTACAGAAAATTTTAAAATAAAAATAAAAATATCATGGTTGGAAAAAATTCCAAATCTAATGTGCACCCGTTAGTACATGTGGTAGGATTACCATTCTGAAAAAGAAGGTATTTTAATATTGTAAAGAAAGCTGTGAGAAATCAAACCCTAACCTTATTTTCTCCCATGATTGAGCAAAAGGTTAAAAGAATGCGGCGTGTATAATGAAGTTTTATTTTTTATTATGTTCGAATGGATGTTTTTCCAAATAGGGGAGGGAATGCTTTAGAGGGTCTTTGTACATGGTGCAAGATGGGGGGGAAGGTGGGATGCGAGGGCTTGTGTAATTTTTTTTTTTTTTTGGGAAGAAAATTTGTTGTTTTTACCCTAATTTTATTGGTAGTAAATTATATTTTATTGAAAATTCATGATTTTCTTTATAGTTTGATATTGTTTTGTGAATAAACTAAATTATTTGGATAAAAAGGTGGGAAATGGACATAATTATTTTGGAAATTATTGTCATGTAATAAAAGATATGTATAATTATTGAATCTTTTTTATGTAAAATAAAAATTAACTAGTGATTTTTTTATCCCTAAGGAATGTTTCTTTAAAATCGTGGATTTGAACGACTAGTTTGACAAATAACCGCTGATTTTTCGATTCAATTTCACCATTCAACTGCGATTAGATCCCTAAATCGAAATTGGTGCATTCTTTTAGTTCAATCAGCGATTCATTTTTTAAACATTAATCTTAAGTTTATTGGTGTTAAATTATATTTTTATTAAAAATTCATGATATTTTTTACAAAGTTTTCCCAAGTTCGTGCGGGACTCTATTGAGAGATGCTCAGACAAGTAGCAGCTCATTTATTTGTCCATTCACTATGGGTAAGTGACTAGCATGTCGTTCTATTTCCTTCAAGGAACATTTGATTTCAGAAGAGGGGAAATGAAAAAAAGAAATTCATGTTAAAGTATTTTTTGTATCCTTTACTTTGCTTTAATTCTCCTGCTCTAGAATAAATATGGAGTTCACCATTGTAAAGAACTGTTTGCTAATCACTGTACGCGTTGCTAGCTTTTAGTACTAATAAGCGCTTATTTGAAAATTGAAAAGTAACGATGTCTTGGCTGTGTTTTCACTATAATAGTTGACCATCTATTAAATTTAAGAGGTCAGCATTTTTGTGGGCAGTTGGTGGATATAATGAAATGAACAGCACTCAATGGACGATCTGACCTATGATGAGAAGCAGAAAATTTATGGGATGTCTTGAGTGCGAAGCTATTCATGCAGAAATTCAGAAATAGGAAAAGGCATGCATTGTTAATTTACAAGTGCCTCATCATCTCAACATTTCTAGAACCCACTGTCGATCACCATTAAATTTGAATATTTCTATAGAATTAAGGAAGTACGTCCTCTGTAGTAACAAACTTAATTTAACCGTAAATTTTAGTCAGATGGCAAAGTTTAAAGATTCCATTAGGTAGAGGACATCTAACTAGAGATAGCATCAAGGCCGGGCAGTCCCTCCCAAACCTGTCCCATTAACATAAAATTGTTTCTATATCCATTCCACTTTAAAATATTAAATGGGATGGGTTAGAGTGGGTATGGAGGAATGGGAAGCTCCACATACCTATGTTTAGCTAATATTTTTTATATTTTTATTATATTAAAATTAATATATATAAAATAAATAAAAGAGATATTATATTTGTTAAAAACCTATTATTATTATTATTATTAAAAATGTAAAAATAAAATAAAACACTTTTTAATGTATAATCGGCGCAAGGTGTGACTAAACAATACTTGAACCCGCCAAAAATCCGATTAAATAAATCTCAAACCCATCAAAAACCCTATTATACTAAACTCATGCCCGTCCCATTAGGGGCAAGACATATTACGAAGGTCACAAAGACACGGAAACAAAAATGGAGAGACAAACTAAAATTACAAAGGAAAGAGAGAAATTTATAGAAAGGAAAATAAGATCGAGTCTTTATTAAAGATCGAAAACACTGAGTCTCGTGAGGAGTCACAATGTCCTTAAACATAGAGCTCCTCATCGCCTCCCTAGTGCTTGGAGAAGGTCAAATCGAAGTTTGTCTCCTAGAAGAACAACTTCACCGAATGGTCAACAAAGTACCGTAATCCATTCCAATGAACTCGGAAAGTTTGCTCTATCACCGACTCAAAAAAAGTGAAGAGAAGAAGACAATTTCTTGATTTCTCTAAGCTTCAACGAGCGTACTTTTGAATAGACTCACACCTATATATATAGTTTATAGAAGGGATAGATGGACGAGGTGATTAACTCCGATAGTTTCAAGGTCAAACGGATGAAAGAAAAGAAACCCATAAAAGTTATTAAAAATCCTTAAAACTCATTATCGACCAAGCTTTCAAAAGAATTTAAACAAATGTTTCATGATTTTAATTTCATTCAAACGGAAAAAATTCAACAGACGGAAGATAGAGAAGACTACATGAAGAGAGAAACAGAAACGTAACCAAAATCAGATACAACTGGTGTTTCATCTTTTACATTTTTAGAACGTAGAGATATTTATAAAGTGATCGAATAGACTATTCTAGAATCTCGCTGTTAGGAGGTTATAACCATATTAAGGGACCGGTTGACTATCATTCCTCCTCAAGCCCGGGCAAGAACATAAGTGAGGCGTAGCAGAACCGAGCAAGAGATGCATGCTTCGGGTCGTAATATTCAAGTACTGATAAGTGGATGGCACATAACACATGTCCAATTCATGTCTTAATACCTTCTTCCGAATGAAATGTAGATCTAGTTCAATATGTTTTGATCAAGAATGAAAGATTGAATTATGTGCTAAGTGCATAGCACTTTGATTGTCAAACCAAAAACAGAGTTGAATCTGCAAACTAAGCTCCTAAAGGGAGAGTCAATCGAAACAAGTTCGCCGCCATACGTAGATACCAAGCTTCGATATTTGTGATTCGATTAATCGCTTGGAGACAATTTCTTGCTTGGTGGATAAACCATGATATGAGATTGGCTCCAGGTAGACACGTAATCCACCGCCGCTTCGGGCTTGGTCATCGTGACAAGAAGCCCATTCTGGGCATCACTCATACCCTTGAAGCCGACGTAAGAAGACAACGGTAGCAGTGGGAGATCATGGTGTGATCATCAAGTTACACACTTGTGCTGTTTCACCGAGCAGTGGCACTGAGAGAGAGTGTGCCGTGAGAAAAATGTGTTGATTGGGTTTGGCGGAGGAGAGTCCTCGTGGAGGACAATGAGAGCCATGCATGAGCGCAATGAGTGGTTTCAATGCCAGGTGAGTGTGGGTATGAGAGTAGACCACCTTGGGAGCGAGTGAGCTTCGTCCATACCATGCACTAGACGGGCGTTAGCCTACCTCGCACAAATCTGGTCTAAGTCGGGGCCGCTTCCCGATGAGCCCAAGGCGTGGCGAAACCGGGCCAACATAGCACACATGAAAGTACACGCCCACCTCGCGAGAGCAGGCGTATGGGATCGTGTCGAGATGTCGCCCCATATGTCGCTGAGGCTCGACTCCGTGGCATGTTATTCGAACGACGGATGTACGCCTTGAGAGCATGGGGAACTTGCGCAATGAAGTTCCTACCGCTAGTATAGAGGGGCCGTGAGGATGAGATGGCGCTCAAGAATGGGGGCCTTGTTAAGCCAGCACGAGACACACTAAGTAAGTGGTGCCGAGTGATCGAGGATCGCTCTCGAGGTATCACACCTTCGTAATGAGTCTTCGTCGATAATGGCGTATGAGTAACAAGCAACAGCCTTAGCGTGAGCTTAGCGCTTGAACAATATTAGAGACACCAGGAGGCAAGAGGTGAGAATGCACGAGCCACGCAGTGTGCCTTGGTGGCCTACGCAATGAGCATGCTAGAGGGCCATTGAGATACGGACCTTCGGGCAATGAGAGAACAGGTTGCTCGCACAGTTGGTGTTCCGGAGGAATTGCACTTGGGGAGTCAAGCAGCAGGCCTAGGAGGCAATTGTTATAAGAGCAAGCACGCGAAATGGCAACGAGCGCTAAGGAGAGTATTCAAGATGTGCCAAACAAGAGCAGTGTCGAGAAGATACGTTGCAGGGTTAAGCAGGTCGGTGCCTTGCAAGATCTAGGCGTTTGACATGTGATGGAACGACTATAAGAAAGTCGAGGACAATCCAATGAGAAAGGATTGATCGTGAGAAGGCTGGTCTAGCACGGGTTAGACGCCGCACACGTTGGGTCGGGGTAGGCGCACAAGCAGGTATCGAGCCTGCTTCGGTTTGCATGATGGCGTTCGCAGCCAGAGCTATGGCTGCCGAAAGGAGATGGCTGCCGCAGCCGCAGACGGGCCGCCGAGCCGTGAGAGATGGCCGCCGAGCCAAGAGATGGCTGCTATAGCAAAAAGAGTTTGCGTTGGGCCGCCAAGTAGCTTCCGCAGGAGGGCGTAGGACCGAACTCCGCTTATCGAAAGTGTGACTCGAGAGTGAGTCAGCGTCGAAGATTTAAGAGACGCCGAGTTAAGGCTTAAGAGGAATCCAGTGATTGCAGGGGGGACTGCAGTGGAATTATTTCTTGAGACCGAGAAAAAGGGGAGTTACCCTTGAACAAGAGTACATGACCAGAAGGTAGAGTGCCTTGCTGCATGATTGAGAAGCAAGCAGGGATGAAGCACCTTATTGTAAAGCAAAGACAGAAGACCGAGGCAAGAGTGGTCCTACGGTATGTTGACAGCTGAGACAAAGGTAGTTAAGCACTTGTTGCGAAATAAGAGGTAAGAGATAAAAGCCTCGTAATGGAGTAGAAGCAAGAGCGGGGCGAGTTAGCCACTTGCTTTGTCCTAGTGAAGCATTGGAGGTGTGGGACACTAGGAGGCACAAGCGGGATATGCTGTGCATTGCCCTCATGACAAGAGTGGTCGAGGGATATGTAAATGCGGAACCAAGTATTTCGAGTCCTATGGTGTGGTTGCACGACGTGACCTTAGCTTGACAAAGGAAAGATACATGGGGAGAGAAGAGAGCAGCTCATGGATGCTCAAGCAGAGTGTGTGTGGGCAGGGAAAGAGTTCCTGGAAAGATTAAGTAATGGAGTGTGACCTACAAATCGAGAAGACATAGAGATCGGTTTTTACCCCCGACATCATTCAGGACCTCAGAGAGGCGTGAGAAGTGAGTGGCTTAAAAGTGGGTAAATCGTGAGTTGAGGTTCAGATCAGAATGCCATTGGGGATGATTATCAAAGGCAGTTCACTGATAAAGCATTGAAAGGTCAAGTTCAAGAGGATCGAAAGCTATGGGATGTAGAACCTCTAGAGGGGAGGTATGAACTACTCCGGGAGAAATAGCAGAGATGTCTTCGGGGGACTTGATCTCGAATGTTGAGTGAGTTCCTCAAAGCACATGGTGGCAGCGCATCGAGAGGTGATCGACACTGCAGTTGAAGGAATGTTATGCTTTGATAGAGAATCAAGACAGATAAAGGATGAAGAACAAAGCTTTGATTATGTCGAGATAGTGAGGAATCTCTTAACAAGAGGGATGACAGTCAATCCTCATCTTTTGCCGGAATGGCATGAGAGTCTTTGAAGAATCGCGAGGGGGTTCTATCAGAGAACAAATGAAAGAGTTTGCCATTGTAATAGTGGATATCAACGTGTTTGAGTTGGGCAGGTTGATGAACTTCGAAGATAGCCTACAGGGTAGGCGCAACTGATGTTGAGTAGAGTCATGTGTGGAATGGCTTGCTGTCAGTGTTTGAAGACTGGACAATGGATTTCAGGAGGAGCCTGAGAAAATCATACAGTCTTGAAGAGAGTGGAGAAGCTCTTAAGTCCTTCAAGGAGAAATGGAGGCAATTGTGAGTCTGGATTCGGCCCCAGACTTGAGTGGGGGAGAAGATGACTTCCCCCGTGTGAGAACAAGACCATCAGGAAGCTTCACAGGAGAGCGTGGAAGTTAGAGGATGTCTACAGAAGAGAACCTCGTTGATGGCTAGTGGATTATGATCTTAGTGTGGTGTGGAGTACTGTAGAGAGAGGAGATCAACAGAGACCACGAGAGAAGTGGTGAACATCCGTGATACAAAATGTTCGAAGAAATCGGGTCGCTAAAAGAGGGGCGTACACTCCTCGTATGTTAGTGGAAGCCCTTTAGAGATTGGAGCTACACAAGGGAGGACCCGTGAGCGTGGGTGTATCTGGGGATCTTAGATGTCGCTGCCGAACAAGGGCGCAGGAAGACGAAGTAGAAGTTGCGAGAATAAGGCGATGAGTCGGGCGATTACTTCCTGGGGAATACCTCAAGGAGCGTGGTTGGGAAGACCAAGTCTGGAGTGTTAGGACGCCCGGTGACCAGTGAAGTATCGCCAAGACATGGAATCGCAGTAAACTTCTATCAGGAGAATAAGAGGTGACACAAGAGGAGCTCTCACATTGTGGGTGCGTGGCGTATCGCTGAGCAAGCAGAGAAGCCCGCGAAGAAGATACTAAGATCCGTTATGTCGTAAGGGAATTACCGCTCAGTATACAAAAAGGAGTGTTACTAGGGATAGCTTAAGTATATGCGAAAGGATCTATTACTTTTTGGGATGCTTAGAGTGGAGCACAAGATGGTTTCTAATGCTCGATCTCCCTTTACCGAACGTCCCTAGGCTAGTAGAACAAAGGGAGACCTTAGTGGATGACAAGAGAAGACAGAAGACTTCGAGGTACTGGAAGACCTGCACGAGGGCGCAAGATTTGAGTGGGGGAGAGTTTGTTACACACCAGGCGGCTCACCGAGTTCTGCAATTGAGAGAGTGTGCCGTGAGAAAATGTGTTGATTGGGGTTTGCGTGAGGAGAGTCTGTGAGGACAATGAGGTCGGCATGAGCCGCAATGAGTGGTTTTCAATGCTCTGTATGAAAGTGTGGGTATGAGAGTAAGACCAATCTTAGAGCGAGGAGTCATCCGTAGTCATGCACTAGGATTCCGGTGTCAGCCTACCCCGCACAACCGGGTCGGAAGCTTCGCCGCTTCCCGATGAGCCATGTGGCGAAACCGGGCCAACATAGCACATGAAAGTACACGCTCATCTCGCGAGAGGGGCAGATGGGATCGCGTCGAGACATGTCGCCCATATGTCGTTGAGGCTCTACTAGGGCATGTTATTCGAATGATCTGGATGTGTAATGCTCGAGAGGCATGGGGAACTTGCGCAATGGAGTTCCTACCTTCGGCTATAGAGGGGCCGTGAGGATGAGATATGTCGACAAAGATGGGGGCCTTAGTGCTTGTGCGCGGAGACATGCACTAAGTAAGTGGTGCCGAGTGATTGAGATCGCTTCGGAGGTATCACACCTCGTAATGAGTCTTGGTCGATACGATGCATGTGCATGTGTGGGCACAAAGCCTTAGCAGCTTAGCGCTTGAACACATAGAGACACCCTTGTGGGAGGCAAGAGGTGAGAGTACGCACGTAGCGGCGTGCAGCCTTGCGGCTCACCACCAGCATGCTAAAGGGCCATTGAGATACGTACCTGGCACGAGAGAACAAGTTACTGCAGACAACTACAAACCCGAGGAATCGCACTGGGAGTCAAGAGGCTCGAGGCAATTGTTAAGTAAGAGCAAAGGCGCGAGTCGCAACGAGCAAGGAGAGGCACGCAAGATGTGCCACATAAGAGCAGTGTCGAGAAGATACGCTGTAGGGTTAAGCAGGTTGGTGCCTTGCGAGATCTAGGCGTTCGACATGTGATAGAGCGACTATAAGAAAGTCGAGGACAATCCAATGAGAAAGGATTGGACAGGAGAAGGCTGGTCTAGCACGGGCTAGACGCCGCACACGTTGGGTCGAAAAAGTAGGCTTGTGATAACTACCATGGAGGTATCGTAAAATTCGCTTGACAACAGTCCAATGAACGTTAGTAGGCCGAGAGCCATAACCCATTACGCCTTATTTACGACAAAAGGCAATGCTCCAGTCAAGTGAGGGTAGCGCATTGCAAAGCCCTAACTATGCTTCAGATTCATCAGATTATGCAAGGGTGTGCACTGCTTGGTGAAATCACTAACCAGGAACACCGGAGTAGGGTTAGTTTAGAGTCTTCCAAGTGTGTTCGCTCAAGCAAATCTGATATAATTTAATTCGAGACAAATGCATAGCACCCCCAATATATTGAACTCAAGTCCTAGAAAAAATAAGTTTGCCAGTCACCGACAAAAGTCAAGATGAAGAAAGGAAATAACCTATGAGAGAAGATCAAAATTGTTGGTTGTCACCAAGATGTCATCAACATATAAAAGAATAAGAGCAAGATCGAGGCTATGTGGTATATGAACAAATGGCCGCCTACCCTTGAGGATTGAAAACCAAACCGCAACAGGCCATATCGCACTCAGAAACCAAGCTGGGGTGCTTGTTTAAGGCCATATGTAGCTTTACTGGCGACGACACAACAATTTGGAAACTATTGATGAACAAACCGTGAGGCCGGAACATGCAAACTTCCTCTTGCGTGAATTATCAGGAAGGCGTTTTGAAAATCAAGTCGATGAATGGGCCATCCAAAGGAGATTGCAAGGGTAAGTATTAGTTAAATAGTACATGGTTTAATTACTAAGCTGAAGGTATCAAAACAATCAACCCCGCATGTTTGAGTAAACCTGAGCTACCAAATCCTGCCTCTCGAAAGTCGTCCCAAAAAGAACCATATCACATGATTGTTTTTGTACAATCCCAATATATCCAACAATTCCAGAAGACCACAGTGGTTAAAACCAAATCCAAAGTACACCCTCATACATGAATATTAGGGTCTGACTTATAATTGTTCCAATCCCCAAGATAAGTTCTATGCTCCAGTATTGCAAGCAAACATCGCCGGTGAAGTTGAAAGATAAATCTTTCTCAGTTTCATCAGTACAGTCACCATGGATGAATATCGAAATAGAAGGAGCCAAAACAGAGGTGAAGAACGGAGTTTCTCAAGAATCGGGGGGGTAAAGATCTCGTGGGGGGAGTTATGGCGGAATATTAGTAAGGTTGTGCGGATCGTGGGAGAACACGCGCACGGTTGTGTGACGGCCCAAAACCCGAGGGTCCGTTGACAACCCGTCAACCCGCAGAATATTCGTGGATGACTGGTAACCCGACACCACTCATCGCACCGGCGTAGTCTCCTTGTACCAGGAGCTCCCACCCAAAATACAACCCACCCCAATCACATGGGCAACCCGGCCCCAATATTTTACAAAAACCACACCGGGTCCATATACAATTAAAATGAGTAAAAATGGCCACGTGGGCCCATACATCAATACTCAATAAATTACATCAACTATATACCAATAGTTCAAGAGTTATTACAATACTTTTAACCAAAACATATATCAAAATCTAAAGTTTTAATACATGTTTTTACAAAATAAATACCAAAGCCAATAACCCTGGCTTTTCTAAAACACTGCTCCCTAGTGAGCGCCGCCCTCACAGACACTCCCGTAATTCGAAATAAGTGATCCGACGTGGCGAGCAAAGCCCGCAAGGATAATCTCCTGCGGGTTACTCCCCACCTATGCACATGTCATGGCAGGGAATAATCACATCCAAGCAAATACACGATCCTACTTCAACGCCTTTCCACGCCCAACCCATATCCCGAGTCCACCAACTCGCTCACATATGCCTAGCCAACGCAAAACTAAAATACGTCAAAACAAAACCTTTGTTCTAAAACCTCACTCACCGAGATCTCGCAAATATATCGACTACCCTCCGAGGTGAATATGTTTGGATAACCCTCCGAACACCATGGGCCCTTTTCTCGACGTGAATTGTTGGACAATCTCCCAACACAATTCTCCGGAAAATCTTCCGTCGAAATTCCTTTCACAAACATTTTCGTTTTTGTTTTCTTTCATGTCATGCACTCACACCTAATATTCTAGGTTGCCCCAGTGCATATGGAATGCATTATGCCAATTCCAAAATATTCATGCTAATATATTTTTCATGTATACATTAACATAATTAATTCACACAATTCATGTTATTAAATTCACATCAATAACACCAAAATTAGCTCACATGGGCTAATTAACAAATACAAGCAATTCATTTTGAATCACTCAAAAACACACACAAAAATCACACAACTATTCACTCTGAACGTTGAAACCCTCGTGGTCGGGCACTGTTCACGGCCACACAATTAGGATTTCTTCCCGCTCAAAGCTTTTTGAGATCGAGCACCAGGCCTTCTAGGCCTCAACAACCACACATCCATAAACGGCTCCCTTAATCCAAAGAATAAACCAAGTAGGAAAACACTTACCTTCTCTTGGAGTTGCCTAACTCCAACAAACTCCAAGGCCCATGCGCAGCCCTCGCCGCATAGATCGACTTTGCTTCTTGTTCGCCGAGAACCGACTCCGCTCGAAGGGGCGGAAATCTGCAGAGAAGGAGCTCTCTCTCTAAAACTCAAACCAGCCACCCACCGCCGTTTTTCCAAATTCCGAGAAGAAGATCACTATTCTTTTTCTTTGTTTTGGCCTCATTAAACATTTCAAAAATTCCCATCGTGGTCTCCTTTGTCTTGATTTTTGACACTCGCACACAAATCTGCCATTCATCCTTTATCCTCATCGATCATGCAATTATGTGTCACATGAGCGCATGTAAAGTGGACTTTGTCAGACCACATGTCGTCACTTGTCGCTTTAACACTGATCTACACTTAAAAACAGCTCCACCTATTCCCTAATTCGACGTGGTAGCCAGATTTCACGCAGGATCTATCTCAAATCCGTGAAGTCCCGCTTTTCTCACATCCGGGAGATCTAGAAAAAATTTCGGTTTTACCGAATTATCGCTTACCCTTTTTCTCGTAAAAATTCTGGAATTTTCCCAGTTTTATAGGTTGTAAGGGTTATGGCGTAGGTAAGAATTGGTGAAGAAATAGAGTTAGTAGTAGAGAAATGAACATGCGGAGAAGAGATAAGGGCTTCAGGTATGAACAGTAGTTGGTGAGTAAGGGTGATGGAGAAGGGTGAGAAACTAAATGAAAAGGAAAAGAATGTTCATGGAACAAAACATGACGAGAAATATAGATTTGACTAGAATGAGAATCAAGATAGATATAGCCTTTGTGAGTAGGGGCATAACCCTGAAAAACACAAGGAAGAGAGCGGTATGAGAGTTTGTTTGTCATATAGGGACGTAGGGATGGAAAGCATAAGTACCCAAAGACACGTAAATGACAATAATTAGGCGTTTTATTGAAAAGTACCAAAGAGGAATATGATTTTGTGTGAACTTTGGCTGGTAACATATTGATTAGATACAACATGCGTTTGAAGGTTTGCATCCAATATCTCGATGGAAGGGAAGCTTAGGCGAAAGAGCTAAACCAGCCTCAACTACATGACGAATCCTCTTTTAGCTCTACCCATTTTGTCAGGGGTGTGTGGAGGACAAGAAAAATCTATGAGTAATTCCATGTTTTACAGGATAAGAACGAAAAGCAAGAAACTCCACCCCCCCAATTATTAGATTGTAAACATTGGAATGAAACATTTAGCTATTTTTCAATCATCTTATGAAAGGAGATAAAAACAGGAAGAGATTGGTCTTTGGTGGGTAAAAAATAAAGCTATAAACCTTTATAAGTCATCAACAATGATTAAGTAGTACCTAGCACTCCGAAGTAAAGAGGCAAAGGTGTTGGGCCTCAAATATCCAAATGAAGTAATTCCAATGGTTTTAATGCATAAAAAGTAGAAAGAGAAAATGGCAATTGATGTGATTTTGCAAGAGGACAGAGATTATTTTATTAGTCATTGAAAAGGTACAGGTGGAGTACATAAAGATAGGACTTTATGTAAAATAGGTAGCAAGATGCCTGCCGAGCATGCCAAAGGCTTGTGGTGTTTGAAGAATTGTTGGAGCTAGCTGTAACAAACGCATAAGAAGGTGTAGACTGAGGTGAAACGGTGTAAAGACCATCCTTAATAGTGCCCTGGAGAAGGATCTGCTTGGTGATTTGATCCTTTACAAGAAAACAAGAATGAAATTAAAAGACAAGATAGCTATCATAACAGACCCTAGAAACACTAATGACAGTAGACAGGTTTGGGAAATGGAGAACCTGTCGTGAATCCCTTAAACTATCTAGTGGAAGTGGTTAATGCCATTATTACAAAAAATGACTTAATAGGTAAGCTTGGCCATTTTCCAATGGTCACTTGATCAGAACCAAGATATGGTTTGACACTTTCAAGAGACTGAGAGAATTGTTGGTGAGATGATGGGCTGCTCCTGTGTCGAAGAACCAGTCATCTTTGCAGGGAGAAACATCACCAGTTGTGATCATAGTTGCACGGGAACTGAAGGCGACTGGGAGGAAAAGTATTTTTGCCAGAAGATGATGGCCGAAAATTGTTTTCACAGGGCCTTGAAATGATATATCAAATCGATGATAACACCTAGCAACAGTGTACCCAGATTTGCCACATAATTGACACTGAGGATGTGTAGGAAGTGAATGCGAACGAGGTTAAGGAAAAAAGGAATGTGGCTAATAATGTGGTGATCTTGGTTGAGAATAGGTTGCACACCGGGGTTGATTTTTGGACAAGCGGTGCTGATATTGTGACGAGTGGAAATGAAGCCTTTGACCACATTTGGCATGAGAAAAACCAAAAGAATTATGAGGCTATGTCTCGACTTCCATATGAGCAGCAATAGAATTCGAGGTCGGATGAAGAAGTGTTCTAGGAAGCCTAACCTTGTTCATGTGTGAGAAGCATTACTGCAACGAATGCAAAGCAAAGTCTTCGTAGTAAGTGAAGCAACAATGGCATTGTACTCTAACTGGTGGACTTCCAAGAAGTTGAAGCATCAGGCCCTATTTCTTTTTATTGGTTCTCCTACTGTAGCAAGATTGTCTGGAAACAGTTTTCATCTTCAAGATGTATTCCATCATAGACTCTCCTCTCCCTTTTAAGTAGTTTGAAATTCCAATCTAAGTTGCATAATCCGAGCCTTGAAGAGGGAAGATGGGAAAGATCAGGAAAGAGTAGCCGTGACTGCTTTAAGCTTCTTGTCATGCAGCCAAGACGGGGCTTAACTGGTTGCTCGATGGCTGGTATAGGGGAGGAAGGTGGAGGCACCAGGGTTCAGTCCCAAGGAAATGATATTTACAGGAACAAAATATTATGTTGTAATACGCAAAAAGTGAATATATATAAAAAAATAAAAATAAAAAAACTTCTGTCATGCATGGATATCAAAGCAATCTATTACATAGATATACACTATGAAACATGCCAGCATGAATCCATGGACTGACTACTGAGACTGAGTAATTGTTTAGTCCCATCTGTATGTTGGACGTGGGAAGCTCCCTCGTACTCACAGTCCATATCTATCCAGATTCTGGTGTAAATATATAGGAAGCCGTATAAAGATGAGAGAAAAGGGTGAAAACGAAGTATATGCGCGCGACAGAAAGGAATACACGGCCACTCACACTACCCATCACTTCCGGGTTCTGCAATGTCTCATCTAGACCATGTGACTGAACCACTTTATCCCTCCTTCTTGAATTACTCACTATAAATACAAGGTCATTAGGCAATAGACTTACCAAGAAGCAAGTTAAGCAAGTTGGATGCATGCATATAATTAAAATTCATTAAATGTCCCCTAGAGTTCCCTTGACCACTTCATCGGGGACCTTCTTAATGGCTTCCTTACTGAAGTGTTTGGGGAAACCCCATCTCATTTAATACCCTATCAGTATCATCTACAAGTTTGACAAAGTTGATGGTGAGTCTGTCGTTGGCTAGTTAGAAAGTTTATATGTTGCAATTTTTAACTCATTGTTTTTAATTTATTTTGAATTATTCTGTCGGCTGTGTTATTTATTAATACAGCTCAACATTAATGAGGTTTTCTTACATTGCTTACTTATTTAAAGATAAGGATCATATTCAAGCAAAAGGATAAGCTACCATGCACTTCTTGTTAGTCGGTCATCAACATGTGTTATTTGTATGAAGGAACAACTCATTACACTTCACACTTGGGTTAGCTTTTATATTTGTGAAGAAGAAACAATAGCGTACAAACAGGCTTCCTTTGATTTGGTTCCATGGTGCACAAATTTTTTATTTTTATTTTTTTTTTTATTCCATTTAATCAAGAAAAGTATTTGGGGAACGTTAATACAGCAATATTGTTTAAATTTGTTCTCTTTGATTTCATTTGTTACACTTTTTTATCTGTAATCAAAACTCATCTGATCTCTTCCATGGTAGATACCAGCAAAGAGCTCTATCTATGCTCCAAACTTTGGCAAGCTTTGAGTTGTAGACAAAGCAGTTCAAAACCAGGCAAGTTGTAAACCAGTGAACAATCTTGAGCATCAACTGGAAAAAAAAAGAAAAAGAATTATGGCAGTTATGACAATGTTAGTATGTTCCAGACAGAGTTGGTGCTAACATATTATGTACAAAGTCAATATATTGTAAGACACCAGATATAATAATAAATTAGGCTCTCACAGAAGTTCTTGAGAACCTACTATGCAGAAAATGATTCCCTGGATTTGAACTAGTAAATTGGGACTTGGAACCAACCTCCAAGATCATCAAACTTCCCATAATCTGTCACAAACTATTTTAGATCCTGAATCAAATTATGATCACCGACATTTTCTATTAGTTAGCGTGTCGCATGCAGAACTTGGTGAGAGATGTTATAAGATGATTCATTGAGATCATGGACCATACATATGGTGTGGGGTCATTAATCTGGCTTTTTCATCCAGTAACACGACTAATAACAGATATAAGCAAATTATTTATCAATTAATCTCTGAGTTGCTTACTACACGGATCATTCACCATCAAAATTATGTTAGTAAATTTTTCTTTCTAAATGTGCCTACAGTGGATTTACCACCCATTTTTCGCTATCGCAAGATCTAGAACATATTTATTATTCAGAAATAATCCCCAAGAAGTTATAAATTCTCAAATTCAAGAAAATATTGAGTGCTTTTTCTTTCAATTTTTCTTATATATATATATATTTTTATTTTTTTTAATTTTTTAATAACAATAAAATCATCAAAATCACTTTAATGTTGGTCAGAAATACCCTGTTGACAAAAATACACGTGAATTAACTATACGTAATATACTTTAATTTGTGACACAATGTTCGGGCTAACCTTGGCATACAAGAGTTGAAGTGATTTAATTTATAAATAGAACAATGTATGAGAAACGACTTTTAATACTTACCGCCCAGGTGAGTATTTTATGTACATTTCTTTCAAAACTCTGTGCAAGAAAAGACTTTTAATGTCACTCAATCCTTGAGGTGTGAAATGACCCTCGCGGTTTTAAAGTGAATTTTGAAATATGATTCGAGCACCAAACCTAAAAAGGATGGGGGAGATTTGTTAATTTACACATCCGATGGAAAAGCAAAAAGGTGTAAAAATGCTCTAAACAGTTAGAGAGAATAAATTTTTTGATTACATCTTTTAAAAATAAATTTATAGATCTAAACCATCTTTTCTAAAGCAGAGTATTAGATTCATCTCACATAATTAAGTTGATAACAAAAAATGTAACACAACCTAAATTCAAGTTGAATGCTTCAACCCTTAATCTCTAGCCCCGGTGCCACCGAATGGCTTAGATCAAGCAAAGGGCCCCAAAATTTGTCCTCTTAAACATGTATATGACTCATATTATCTCAAGATTGATATGAATTAGCATGTAGTTGTATATTTAATTTTCTGGGAATGTCTACTTTTCCTTTGGACAACCCAAAGCTTATTATGGCAAATTACCATGTGTTAATTAGCGGGCTGGAATATAGGCTGAGAACGGAAGAAACAGGGAGCAGGGAGCTGGTTCACGTTGATATTGTTGGAAACTCATGATCTTTACCTCCATTATTGTTATGATATTGCCTATTTTGCGCCTAAGCTCTCATAGTTTTATTTTTGGACTTCTCCCCTAAAAGGTTTCATGCTAATTAGATGTTGTCCATACTTATAAACTCATGACCCCGGACTTTGAGTCACACTAACAATCCTCCTCTCGAACAAAGTACCACAATGTCTCCTCAAACTGGGGTGGTTTTCTCTTGTCTTTATCGCATTTAGCACACACACTACATGAAACGCTATTTCGTCAAAAAGCTCACCATATCATTTTGCTCAAATCCCACCCAAATCCTAAGTTAAAGCTCGAACCAACCAGTTTACGCTCTCTCACTTGTTGGAAAACCTTATGGACCATTTCATCTCTACATTAGTATGATATTGTCCATTTCGGGGCCTAAACCCTCGGCTCTTGTTTTTACCATTCTCCCCAAAAGACCCCATACCTATTGATGTTGTCCATACTTATAAACACTCTCATAAGCGCATTATTGGCGCACACCAATAGATAGCTTTCAACAACAAAAATCATGACATTGTATTAAGTTATCTGCTCAAAACCAAGAATCTAAAATAGCAAATCAATTTTGGACTACAACCCAATATGCTATGCAGATATACCCCAAGATGCTTATACAAGACTCATAAATGGATACTGCCTAATAAATAGGATTGGTATTTGATGCGTGAGATGAATTGCCCAACACAATGATTGAAGGAGTACCAAAATCAGCCGGTGGGATTAAACTATTATTTATGTATATTTTTCAGTGAAATCTACTGCTATACATTAAACTGCCGAACAAATTTCATGAACCTATTGTTAAACAATTCACTCTCCTGGTGTCGCTTTGTCTATACCCGCTCATGGAGAGTCGAACAAAACCAAACTACAGCCTCGTATCCCAACAAACAAATGGGAAACAAGGATTCAAATTGGCAGAGATGACTTTTGAATTCGCATCATTCTGCCAAACCAAAGCTTTGATACCATATTAAACGATCAACTCTCCTAAAAACTCAAACTTAAAGATTTGGGTTCAATATGAATTTCATGCTTTAACACCTACCTATCTCTCTAATCCTCTCGCCCTAGTCCCATATACACGGGTGCAAGGTCTTTGTGTACAGTTTAGTACTGAAGGATATAATGGACCTGATTATTCAGAGAAATCCAGGTAATTGAAGCTGTAGAATTTGAACCCGGCCTGAATTAGTTTCAAAAGATGAAAGAGAAGGGAACAATATTTCAGGCCTAGTGGGCAAACAAAAAGATACCTGATACCAGACCTGTTGTTGTTTTCTCATGGTTATCTAAGAGGTTATTAATGGAAGGTCAAGTTATAAGAGTGACCTTCTTAATGCGTGGTGCATACCACATTCTGGTGTAAGGTAGCCAAAAAGATGAAAATGGTATCCTGAAAAAAGGGAATGAAAAGGCCGTGAAGGGAATAAATTGCTAACCACTCGCCTCAATCATCACATTTCATCGAACCCTGGCGGGGGTAGGTTCACTTCCAGCTTTTATCCCCCTCCCCCAACCCCTAGAAAAACATGCCCGGGAGTGGAAATTTAATAGAGAAAGTCATAAATAGCGGGCTCATATCAGGCATTTGCTCACCAAGTGAGAGGCACAAGAAGTTGAATAAAGAAGATAATGAGTACCCCAGAGTTCCTTGACCACATCATTGGGGACCTTAATTTATGTTATAATATTACTCTCTACTGAAGTGTTTAAAATTGGGGAACTCCTGGAGCCATTTGATATTTTAGTTACATCAATGAAGGAAAATACATGCTACAAGGTACAAAATTTAATCTCATCTTTTGAGAATTTGGAACTACTTTTTCTTACTTTTTTTGGAGAGATCCAACAAATTTAAAAGTCTATATGAACATTCTGGTCTTCTCAGTCCGACTGAATTTGTCATCTGCTCAGCTATTTTTTGCCTACTATATATAACCTTATTTTTTTCTTTTCCTTTTTCTTTTCCTTTTTTTTTTTTGGTACAACTATGGGGTGTCCACTTAATGCTCCACACACCTCGATGAATTCCATGAATTTTGAAAATGGAGTAAATCCTCCAATAGTTCTTAAAGAGACTTGAACAGATGACTATTAGGAGTAAACTCAAAGATTGATCGCCAATTGAGCTACTTTTCAGGGAACCCGGTTACTATAACCTTTGCTGGTGATAGCATGAGGCATATAGATTTTTCAAAGCCACATCTTATCCTTTTTCTGGTTATACACCTACTCCCACCAAATTCTTATTAGATTGTCACGCTTGGGGCTTTAATTAATTACACATAACGTGCATTATAATGTAATAAAATATTCTACGTGAAAAACAATGTGCTGCTGGGGCATATTCTAATTAATTTAACAGCTATGTTTTTTAGTGCCTTTTTTTCCCAGGTTCTGGTAGATGGCTGAAGAAGAGGCAAATGTATGCAAAATGAGTATTCACTAGTGGGAGAAATGCATTAGTGTTGTTAAGATAGTCACTCTGGTGGCCAAAATAAGATACAAAAGCCTTATTCATCTGACTTCATATCACTTTTGAAAAGCCTGTTTTTGGACCTGATCTGAATCAAACTTTTTTTTATTTTATTGAAGGGTCTCTCACAGAATGCGAGCTGTCAACATTTTCTGTCAAAGAGTAATCCCAGGAGACTGCTGTACCTGGGTGCTGAGTAGGAAATAAAGGTGAAGGCACAAAATTCTTCAAGTAATACTATGATACTTTACATGCATCACAAATTGTTTTTCTTCTACTCTTGGATTCAAGAAGTTTGTTCTTCGGAGAAGAACAAAAATTGTGGAAATGATTCGTTCAAATCTGACATTTCTCATTTATGTTCAGCTTTTACATTTTCTTCCTGTGCCATCTCAATATTTGTTTAAAAGCCCATAATTCCAATACATGGCTGATGGAACAGACTTTGGTTAAAGGAACAGTACTAGGTTCACAGCCACTCTCTTCCAATCAATGGGATTGAGCTATGGAGGACAGCACTACACAGCGTGAATCAGAGGTGACGGCAACAGATCTATATAAGAGAATATATACACGTACAATATTGTTTCGAAAACATTTCAATTTTCATTCTAATTTGTATCCCACATAAAAATGTATGTCATATAATCCTCTCATAAAGAAGTATTCGTCGATGAATTTGAGATACTACCTAGAATGGGAGCCGAAGCTATAGTGCACGTGGCATTGTGGTGAGTAACCTTTAACACTCATAAGGGTGATCCAACCGGCCAATGCGACGCTGGCTACAATGACTAGTCACAGCAGAAGGTCGCGTGACGTGACTGTTCAACCACTCGGGCATCAAGGTAGATGTGACGGATGGCACGAGCAAACATAAACGCTTCACATGGGATAAAAACAAACAAGGCATGCGTGAAGTCCACCGTTAGGCACACACGCTTAACATATAACGCTTAATGTAGAAATTAATAAGTAATGTAAGAACTGAGGGGCCACCGATAAATGCTCATCTCATAAACGTCCACCATGTAACCTCCCACCTGGTATATAATGCATGGGATGTACCCGAATGGCACCGATTTTGGTATTAATACTAAACAAACTCTTTTGGGGAGGGACACGAACCTTTCCATTGGTACTGCCCGTGGGAACAAAAATCCCACTTATCTTCTGTTGCTGAAAAGAATGTCTAAAGCTCACTCCACCCAAGTCTAATGGGAGAAATTCCCCTTCCGTGCCTCCGAGCTCCACACACTAGAGCAACGGCCGATGTCAGCCGAATCCGCTGTCGAGGATCGCTGAAGAATCCCACCAACAAGAAGGTCGCCTCGTCTTGGTCGCTAACGTAGCCTTGTGTGAGGAGAATGCACCAGAATGCGGTAATCCCTACTTCGCCCTCGCACATCCCAACCGCACCTCGCAACTCGAGCAATTTGAGTCCACCTATCAACTTCTCTCTCTTTCCCCCGCAACCCAAGGATCGGCCTTCCCGGCCAAGAATCCCCGATCCGGTCCGATCTCCTTCTCCCCATTTGGTGTGAGAGTTCAACCACCCTATTGATGAGTCTAAAACTCATATAATTTAAGCCCATTTTTTCATGAATATTTGAAGGCTTAATGTCCAATTTAAATGTCAATTATGGAATATTCACTCCAAATGTGTGATTTGCGTGAATTTAGAGAAAAGAAAGCCGGAAAAGAAAAAAAAGCAACAAAAATGAGCTAAGGTAGAACATGAAGTATGCGACATTTGCAACTATGTCGTGACATAAGTCGTGAAGAATACAGTATAAAATGTTGGGACATAGGGAATTATGTTGCGACATAGTTTTAAGTAACTAGCAGCCAAATTTTATGCGTCGCGATATTCAAATTTTATGTCGCGGACATACCTCTTGAGGCGAGAAGCACCCTGTGTTGGATCGAACTATGTCGCTAGAAAGAATTAAGGCGGCTGGTAAAACCTCTCGTAAGATTGTTGGCGACAAAGGGTTTATGTCACGACATAAAACCAGCAAAGCGTAAAATTATGTCGCGGACACCTCAAACCTAAGGTCGTACATAAAAACTAAGCCGAAGGAAGTGAATTATGTCACTCGACATAGAACACCCGTGTCACGACATAGAACATCCGTGTCGCGACATACAAAAAGAGAAGTGGAAGAAGAGGTTTGTCCCGACATAGAAAACTTAGTCGCGATAGAAGCCAGCACGTATTGAAAATGTATGTCGCGACAGAGTCCTTATGCCGCAAATGTTCCATTCAAACATTGACACTGCAAGGCATGGAACTTATGTAACGACAAAGTTATTTCATGTCCGACAATCACAAAGCTGCTTCAAGAAAGCTATGTCGCGACATACTTAAACCATGTCGTGACATAATTTCTTAAGAAATAAAATGTTGCGACAAAGCCATCAAGCCATGACAAAGACAGAAGCCAAAAACAGAGGCTACTATGTACCAACTATGTCGCGACAAAGTCGTCAAATGAGCCTGCACACAACCCATGTCATCAACCTTGATTTTAGGCCCAACATCATTTATTAGGGCTATAAATAACAAGCCTTAGGGGACAAAAAGTTAAGAAAATGAGGAAGTACCCACAATTTTAGGAATAGTAGCGTAGAGTAGAGAATTTTTCGAGAGATTATCGTATGTCGCTTTTCTTATCTTCTCGTAATTTATTTTATTTTCCTTTTCCTATAACTGAATAATCGACCTGAGTTGTACTCTTAAGCTAAGATCAATGAATACTAGTTCCATTTATCCTGATCTTCAAGGTTTTTCTAGGATCCTAGCTCGTACTCTTAAGCTAAGATCAATGAATACTAAATTCCATTTATGTCTGATCTTCAAGGTTTTTCTAGGATTATTTGTGGAACTATTTTCTGGAATTTATTTCTAGAATCCCTTTTTCTTCAGTCTGTTTACAGCCTCAACGAATTTGTTAAGCCAACTAGTTGTTAATGTTTGTGAACCAGTGATGGAAGGCTAAGCTCTTGCTGAGAAAGGGGCTAGGTGTTCGAGTTATGATTTGTAGCATTTAAATGATTGTTTTGGGTTTTGAGAATTGGATTGATTTAATCGGTATTGTTCATGGAGTGAACTATTTTTTATATTAGTAGCTTGTACCCAGAAAAGGGTCGTATCTTGCTCTGATTTCCAAGATAGAGATTTCTGAGAGTATGGAGCAGTTACTTGGGGGTATGTTAGATAAATGTTATGGAGCTAATGAACTCTAAATGATTACCGTGGTATCGCTAATTTACTCATGGTGAGTGATTAGCTTGGATGATGTATCGCTTAATGTTTAGAGGTGTCGCCTCAATTAAAGAAACAATCTCGATCCCGTGTTAGCGTGCAAGATTCGATCAAGGAGAGGAGACCGCTTCAACTCAGATCAGGGTATCGATTACTTTGAAGGCTTGTGTTGTCCCTGTTTACTAAGCGCAAACTGCAATTCTAAGAAATGGTTGTGAAGCTGAAAAGCAAAAACAATTAGATCTTAAAGAGGGTAAGATCTTACAAGTAACTAATTAGACCCATTTGTCCTGGAAAGGAATATGGTTCTCTGATTAGTGAAATGTGTACTATATGGAGGAATCCAAACTATACTACTTTGCTCTTGAACAAGTTTGAGATTCAAACCCATAACAAATATCTGTTTTCAAAAGAACCTACTACAAATTGATGATTGGAATACCGATCCCATTCCCAGTGTTTGGATCACATCTCAGCAAATCTATTATTTTAGTCTATTTTTACTATTTTTCTTATGTTAATTCTAGATTTTGTCATTTCAGTTTTAGTTTACTTTCCATTTTTAGAAATTTGAAGTTCAAATAGCGAGGACCTCGAAAGTAGTAGGGGTGGTTGATATTTAGAATCTCTTATCGATCTCTCGTGGAACGATAACTCTGACTTAATCGTTCACTTTATTACTTGTATGACCTATGCACTTGCAACATTTAATTTAAACCAATACGCATTTTTATCTCTGCTTTTAAAAAATAGAAAACCAAGAAATTCGGGCCCCAAACAGTGACAAAAATTCTTGGGTAGCACTGCTGTTGGGTATTTAAGAGACAAAACAAGAATAAATGGATTCTACTTCATACGAAAACGTCAACAAGCTTCAAGGCCATTGTCGGGACTTTAGTAAGTCTTTGGTAGCTGCAAGGAAAATTGGTCAACACTGCAGATACGAGCGTTGGACAACATCATCATCCCATTTGTCCCCCGCCTATCTGAACCACAAGCAGCTTCACCCACTTCGCCTTGCCAAAGTTCCAAATGCATGCATGGTTTCCAAGACCCTTTGACCACCTTATGCACTTCGCCTAAATAACGCCAAAGAACAAGTAACGATGCTTTGTTGTGTAAAGCCTTTCATCAAGTTTAAGGTAACAATTGCATCAACCACCACAATTATTCTTCGACAATTTAGTGCATTATACATGACTGCAAATCCCATTTTCCATCCTCGATCTAAACATATTGCCATTGATTATCACTTCCTTTATAAGAGAGAAAGTGCCTCGGAAGCTTGCTACAAGATTTGTGCACTATCTCAACAAACAGCCAATATCTTCACTAAACCGTTAGCTAATGTTGCCTTTCAAAATTTACTGCGTGGAGTTAAGTTGGAGTTCATGCTCTCCTTCCTCCAACTTGAAAAAGGTGAAGACGCGCAGAATCAAAATAACCTTCCTATTAAATATGATTCTCACCAATAAGGGAATATTGATACAAGGCAATTTGCTCAATTATGAAGAAGCAGAAAATCAAAATATCCTTCATATTACCACATATGTTTCTCATCAACAAGGAAATTTTGATTGAAGGCAATTTTCAATTATACAGCGTAAAATCAAAATATCCTTCATAATACCAAATATGATTTCATCAACAAGGAAATTTTGATTCAAGGCAAATTGCTCCAATAGCTAGTAGGCAATCTGCTCCAACAACTAATTTCCTAATAGCTAATAATTCTTTGACTGATTTTTGCTTTTCCATTTTAGTGGCCTGGATTTCTGGTTACAGTTTGTAATCAGCTCTCTTGGTTACCTTGTTTACTATTTCTTTTTCCTAAATTAACTCTTGTGTATATATGTATTTATTGGATAGGATTCATCTCTGATGGGTTCAAGGAATGAGATTTTAATTTTTCTATAATCCTCTTTAATGGCTGCTTGCCCTCTCTATCACTTCCTTGACTTAATATCTCTCAGCCTGCGTGAAACTTGGTTATTTCCATAGTACACACACATGACTTCCACTAGCATGTCCGACTTTATGCTTTCTGTTGGGCATATGTACTCAAAAGAAAAGTCACTATAATATCGAGTTTAACCTTTCATCTATAATCTTCACCTTCACTCCCCATGCAATGTGAGACTGAATAATTGTATCTTTGTTAGTTCAATGTTTTACAAAAAATTGTTCATCATATATATGTTTGCTTATATTTATTTATACTTAATAAAATGAAAAAATGAAAAAATAGAAATCAAACTTATATTTAGAATTGAGAATTCGATCGAAATATTGAACCTTAGATTTGAGAAAGTGGACTGCGCTAGAAATCATCTCTGCAGCACAAATTAAAAAGCCCTAAAATTTGCCGGGTGTAACAACTTACCTTGTAAGAGCTTACTAGCTGGCTGGAATATAGGCTAAAAGCAGGGGAGAAATTAGTGCCAAGAATGAAGATTGAAATTAATTTGATCTAAGAGATGAGAATTGGGTTCAAAGGAGTACATGTTGGGGTACCAAGATGATATATTGTAAACTATTAATTAAAAGTGCTTGCAAAAATATTTTGTTAGAAACTTATCGACCTATGCCTCTTCGCATTTGTGTGATATTGTAATACTGGGCCAAAAAATATTCTTATGGTTTTGAATTTGGTCTTCCCCCAAAGGTCTAATGTTGGATCGATTTTACATAAACAAAAATCCATCGATTTCAGAAAACGCCACTAGAGATTATTCAATCCCCAGCGCTATGCCAAAAACTTGTTGAGACCTCAATATATATAATCTGTTTTCACTGTAGGCACAATTTTCAATTAAAATTAGTTTTGGTTTAAATCACTCCGCAGTGCAATTCCGTCATACAACTAATGAAGCGGATTTCTAAGTCCATATATCATTCCCATGAGGATTGATTTTGAAAATCTAAAAATTAACTATTCTCACTACTCAAGATCATCACTATTTGAACCTCTAATTTTCTGTAGATGATTATCTTTCTAAAATAAATTGAATAAAAAGATAAAGAAATTCTAAAAAATACATTAAATTTGAGAGTTTACTAGACAACAATAACACTGAAATGAAATTAGTGTTTATGACCATCATTTGCAAGCTTCCAAATAAAAGAGAAGTATGGGACAGAACATTGGAATTGTCCAAGAGCAAGGTAGTGTAGCATTGAGATTTCTCCCTCACACCACATTTCACTCTCCAGCCTACCATTACTTATCTTCTACCAAAGGGATCGCTACTCAGGACTTCATTCTCCTTAAGATCCGACTGCTTTTTCCTTCTCGCACTTCATAGCCATCTTTAGGACTGGAAATAGCTTGCCTCCATAGACAAGGTAATGCAAGACCTCCAAATTAATTGGTAGGAGATATATCTACTAGGCTTGCTCACCCCGTCGTGGGACCACCTTTCGCCCCACACGAAGATCGACGCTCCTTCGAGCCACGAAGTACGGCGAAGGCCGAGTTGCGGGCCTGAGAAGTATTTTTGTAAAATATATTAGAAATCATCTAGTTTTAATATAGGTTGGCATGTATGTAAAAGAGTTGTACATCAAACTCTTGTAAAATATTGAGTAAGAATTTGTATATTTGTAAGAAAAAAATATACGTAAAGGCGACTACAAATATTCTCCTCACACGGTCGGGACAAGTCAGTCAACCCGACCCATTGAGGTCAAGATGGTATTTGCAGCGCTTGACTCGAGTTTTGGGCGTCACGCTTATATCGTATTTCCAGGTATGCAATTACCTAAGGCTTGTTAGGCATGGGTCTAGGACACGTTAATTACGGTATAGAGCTCTCGGGTATGCCATTACTTGTAGCTTCTGTTTGGTACAAGCATCACAACTTTGTGTTAGAGCTAGGCTCATGGATTACCTAGTGCTCGGTAATTGATATCAACGTCATGACGTGGTATCCGGGTTTAGGTATGTGAATACCTAGGATTAGTGGGCATGAGGTTAGAACACGGCATTGTGTGCATTGATTGTTTGTGTGTTATGATATGTTCCACGGGAGATGTATTATGTTTGTGAATATATGCATGATAGAACATATATAGAGTATTGTTTAACTGTGGATGCATCATATTCATTATGGTTGCATCTTGTGTGATAGAGTTGAGCTTGAGTTGAGCTTGGAGGTTGAGATCTCTAGAAAAGCCGTTATTTAGGAATTCTCCCCTAGGAACTAAGGTGAGGGTGACCGATACATTTGAATTGTGAGGGAGAGATCTCTAGGCCTCTACTTACGGTGGACCAAAGGATCATGAATAGGTCCGAGGTTGATGTCATCCTCGGGTTGGACTGATTGACGGCACACTGGGTCGTCATAAATTGTGATCGAATGAGAGTTATAACCTCCAATAATGTGATTATCGTATATGATTATACCCTTGGGAATTTCGATCTAAATTTTTAAGGGGAGAGAATGTAAAACCCGTTGAAATTTGAAAAAAAATTCAAATTTTTACGTAAAAAGGAAAAAGGGTAATTTACCGGAATAGTCCAGGAAAAAAAAAGTGGCATTTTTTCTAGATCTCAGATGACTAAACGGATCAATACGCTTGGAATCGCCTCACGAAATTCCAAGACCCCCGCCGACCAAAAATTATGAGACTGTTGAATTTCAATGCCGAGAAAATTGGGGAGACATAGAGTGAGTGGAGGTGCCAATGGCAATTAGGGGGAGGATGACACCTACCATGCCAGGTGTCACACTCATAAGCTACATATGAGTAGGCTGTTGGGAGGAGGACATGTGGGGGGCGAGTCACCCCCCACTAATCAAAGTTTGCTATAGAAAAAAAAAAAAAACAAAGAAAAGAAAACCAAGGGGAGAGAATAAAGTGAAAGCCAAAAAAAAAAAAAAGAGAAGGAGGGAGAGGCTGTGCGTGGAGAGAAAGCCAGAATAGGAGAGGAGAAGAACATAAAAGAAAAGAGAGGAAAGGAAGAGAGAAAAGAAAGGAAGAAAAGAAAAGAGAGAAAAGAAAGGAAAAAAAAAAGGAAAGAAAGAAAAGGAAAAGAAAGAGGAAGAAGAAGAAGAAGGGAACCGGTATTCAAATGGCCTTTGCCACATGATCGTACCCGGACAAAGCACTGGAATGGAACTCACGAGGTAGGTGTTTTCCTACCTCGGTTTTATTCTACGCCTAGGGGCCGCGTAATGGCCTATGGGTTTCGTCCGGACTCCGAGCGAATTTGTATGGTGTGTGTGTGATTGTTGTTGTGTGACGGTCAAAGACCGACTTCACGGGTTCTGAATCCGTTTTCGTAGAACCGGTTGTATCCGAATGCTTGGGGTTGTACGCGGTATGAGCGTGAAATCCAGGTGTCGACTCAGGTGAAAAATTACAAAAAAGTCGAATTCGGGACTAAGTCTAGATTTTTCCAAGGCCAAGTCTGGTCGGATTTATGGCTCGGGATTGGCTAATGTGTGCAATTGTTGTAAATCAACAACATGTTGAATGTATGAAATTATGTGACATATTTGTAAGGATAAAATGGGAATAATTATATGTATTAAGTATAATTTATCCATGACACTTGACATGTAGTGTAATATATATGTTGCATGTGACACGTAGCGTACATGTAGGCATGAAATGGTATGTACAACATATGCATTGCATTTATGCACGGGACATCACGTCGAGTCGAGTGTGAGTGCATGGTTGGGGTCGACACTGTGTTTGGTGTTCGACCACGCTAAATCGACACTGTGTTTGGTGTTCGATGGTGGGCTCAGTATTTTGGACTACATCTAATGGAGTTCGCGATATTACATTTTTATCTCGCTTTTGAATAAAACAGTTTATCGGAGATTGTCCAATGTTTTTGAATAAAACGTTTATTGGAGAATGTCCACTGTTTTTGGAGATTGTCCAATTTTTTTGAATAAAACGTTTATCGGAGACTGTCCATTGTTTTTGAATAAAACAGTTTATCAGAGATTGTCCAATGTTTTTTAATAAAACAATTTATCGGAGATTGTCTAATGTTTTTTAATAAAGCTGTTTATCGGAGATTGTCCACCTGCTTTTAATAAACGGTTTATCGAGATTGTCAAATGTTTTTGAATAAAACGTTTATCAGCGACTGTCCAGTGTTTTTTAATAAAACAGTCTATCGGAGATTGTCCAATGCTTTTGAAATAAAGCGGGTTATCGGAGTCTGTCCACTCTTTTTAATAAAAGGTAATGTTGTATAGGTGTGCGCTGCCTACTCTGCGGAGAATCCAGAAATTCCAGGGCTCACAAATGCATAACACACAAGACAGTAAGAAATAAGGCACGGTGTCCAATGTGTCTAGAATTACAAAACAAAAAAAAATGTTTTGTTTTGGAAAAAGGGTCATGGACGCCGATGGTTTCACACTCTTCGCATATGTGTGAGTAAGCTTCGCTGAGGACTCAGATTTGAGTCATGAGGGGCATATCGCATCATGACATGTAGACACCAGGTACAACAGCATAGGTACTTGAATGCGTGTGATTGTATGTATTGGCATTGCATGTTGCTCTTAGCGGGGGTGTAGCTCTCGTAGGAGATATATCTACCGGGCTTTTGCTTAACTCATCGCGGGGACCACCCTTTCATGTACATGAGAAGACGACACTCATTCGAGGCTGTGAGTACAAAGAAGGTCAGGTCGGGCCTTGGAGGGAGTATTTTTTGGTAAAAAATATATTAGAACACCCAGTTTTAATATATGTTGGTATGTAAAAGCGTAAAAGAGTTGTACATCAAACTCTTGTAAAATATTATAAGAATTTGCATATTTGTAAGAAAAATATACAGAAAGGCGACCACGACTATTCCATGGGTTGACGAGTTGCCAATCGGACCCTCAGATTTTGGAGGGTCACAGTATGGTATTTGAGTATATGGACCCCCGGGTTTTTAGGCGTCACAATTACACTCTTGCTCCTTCAAGGGACTTTAACTATCTTTTAAGCTTCTTAATGAAACATTTTCATTGATACTTGAGTAGTTTTTACAAGTGTTCCATGATCACTATTATGTCTTAGAAGCTTTTGGATAGACCTTAAACCTTTTCATATAATAATTGAGGCTTAATTAAGGTAATTTTGCCCCTTTAATCCATCATCACCTAGCTCACAAACAAGAATGCTAAAATGTATTATCGGTAAGATCTTAATAATAATTTTGTAAGTTTTTTTTTTTTTTTTTGCTAAAAATTACCTCCTTGAATTACATTTGTTTTGCTCTCATAGAAATTCAGTTCCCCCCTCCATGGTTCAAAGTCGCGGTATCGGTCACCAACTCAGACGGTCCCGAGACGTATCTGTCACGGTGTATCGGTCAACTATCAGCCGATACGCAAAATAAGATGATTAAAATGTTTAAAAATTAATAAAATATTATATAAATTATTAGAAAACTAGATATAATTAAGTAAGCTAAAAATTTAATAAAACAAATTTTTTATGTATTTAACATTATTTATATAGTTAATTTAGCATTCGCTGAAAGATATTTATGATAATGCTAACAAAAAAATTATTTATATCAAACATAACATCTTTGGAACAAAATGTCATCAAATACATCAATCAATACCATGTTGAATGACGAGCGAGCTAAAATCATCATCATTAAGAAATTTACGACGAAAGCATACAAATCGGGACGATAATTTGCATAATGAGAATATGGTTGAAAAAATTCCTCATTACTTGAATGTGTTGGCTGAGATGATTGGCTTGATGATCCATAATTAGGAAAATATAACCTTAGAGGTTGTTCAGGCTCAACACCATGCTGATAGTATCCAAACTCGATAAGAGCAATGCTATCGCTTATTAGAAAATTGTTCATTATTATTCTTATTTTAAAATATTCTACTTGAAATTAATTAGAAGTGAATTCTAAAAGTAAAGGATAGAGAAGATTCGATTTCTATTTGATATTCAAATTCTAAAAATATTCTTTTTAATTGATACCCTTAAATAACTATTTTTACTATAAGTTATGTGATTTTAGTTTATTTAATTTTCTAGAGTACAAAAATCTTTATCTTTTTAAAAACAGAAAATTTTAAAAAATTCTAAATTATTTGGAAAATTATAGGTAAACAAATTCAATATACTTCAATTATATTTTACTATACTATGCATATTCTGACTAATCTCATAATTTTTGGCCCATTTTGAAGGTTAAAGAATTTCCTTAGTTTTAGATCATTTTTACAGCAATTTGTTTTTAGCGTTATTGATTTTTCTGGTTTTTCTCTCTCTTCTATGTGGTGGTTGATATTGGAGGTTTGGAGGCTGGGTGTATTTTTCTGGGTTGAAAACAGACAAAAAATAGGGGTTGGAGGCCTGTTAAAGTAAATATAGTTTCAGCCAAAATGACGTCGTTTTAGCCATCATAAGTTTTTTTTTTTTTTTATGTTTTGTAGATATCCCTGGAAAATAACGTCGCAATCGCAGCGAGTTCAAACGGCTTGCATAAGTTGTCACTTAACCAAAACGATGTCGATCGTAGCCATAACTTTTTAGTAAAACGACGCCGCGGACTTCAGCCCCAACGACGCGAGCTGCGTTGTATTTTAATAAAAAACAAACGATTTCGCTTTTCTCGCCCTACGAGATCAAACGACGTAATATGGAAGCGGTTGCAAAAAGAGGAACCCTTGTTCATTCTCGAGTCAACTAAAAAAAAAAAAGAAAAAGCGAAGGAGAAGAAGGAAGTGGGAAGAAAGAAGAGGAAGAAAAGAAAAGGGAGAAGAAGGGAAGGAGAGTAGGAGACATAGTCGGCTAGGAACTTGAAGGCATGCCTCATCCTTGGAGAGCTTTGAGCTTGAGGTAAGTTAGGTTTTACTTTGTTAATTTGCGCATCTTTCTTGGTTCTTCTTCTTGAAATTTCCATTTCAAAATCTCAAACTAATGGTTCTTTTGCTTTTCGCCGAATCTCTCAAATTTTTAAATTCTTGCCAAGTGTGATTTAAATTCCATCACGCTCTAAAAAGTTTACTGTTTTGGCTTTTCGAGAATCTCCCATAGCTTGAATTGTTTTTTAGATTTTGGTTCTTTGTACCGGTGTGAGACTGATTCTTTGTATTCACTACCGATCGAGTCATTCCCATTTAACCCGCCAAGTCCATCGAAGTTTACGTAGTTTAGCCAATCCACTCACGCCTTGTGAGCATAGGTCGTGATATCAATGCGGTTAGCCCCGTAGTCAAGCAGAATCGGTCGAGTCATAACGGACTCAACCGATTTTTGAACCCCCAGCTCCCTCTCCCTCCTCCCACCTCCCACTCTTCACTCCCAATCTCCCAAAAAAAAAACAATGAAAAAAAGAAGACTTCCAGTGAGAATCATAACAAAGGCCTCTAGATAAAAATATTCATGTGCACATCATCATATAAAAATTATATTCATCATCCTCGTACATGGATAAGACAGTAAACTATACTGTGTTGTATATTTAGCATCATCAACGTTCTTATCCATGTTGTGATATTAGTGTTTTTGTATGCAGTGTTTTACTTGTAAACCCCAACGCTACATTCCCCAATTGATTTTTTTTTATAGTATTGTATGTTAGCTAGTTTATTTTTCAGTACATCTTTGTATATTTATCTGCTACGGCATCAGTGATTAATAGACCTAAAAGGGTTACTTCACAGTAGCATTTTGCCGTTTGGGATGATCAGATTTTCCTGGAGGTGATTGTTGTAGACATGATATGGGGAAAAGCCTGTATCAGATTACCGAATTGCAAAGAAAGGTAGATTACCGATTTGGTGCCATTAGAAAGGTAAAGAAGGGATGAAGAATGATAAATATATGAATCAGAAGATGTGAAACAAAAATAATTGGTTTTCAGGTGAACCTACTATCTTAACTAATTATAGGTACTATCTTAACCCATTATTTAAGATAGTAGCTGTAGTTAGTTAATGTAGTACACCAAGTGATTAAGATAATACCTCTAGCTAAAGTCAATTATTATTATTTTTTTTTGACATGTTTTGAATTATATATTTCCTATTATTTATACTTTATTTTCCTTTATTTCCAATTGGTAGACAAATGCATAGTTTTCCCATGTACTTGATCGTTGCAAAAAGAATTTGATGTACTTTTTGACCGCTTGATTTATAAAAAAAATTAGGTATGTTTTGATTTATACCATATTTTCAATTCATATTTATGCAAAAATATAGTTCATATATTTTGTGTTTCACACACTGCGATGATTAAGTTTCCAACTTATGCAGTTTCGTTTAAATTGGTGAAAATCTAAATGAATTAATCATAGTTATAGGTCATGATGGATGGTATTAGAGTCAGTATCTATCAATTAGGAATGTGTAGAGTTATATATACATCTTTAAAACCCTAGGGTCAACAAGGACATCACTCCTACATGGAAGCGGGAGTTATGACATCATTAGGGATGACAAAATCATGAAGGCCAAAAACTGTATTTAACAAAAGTGCAGAAAATTTTAAAATAAAAATAAAAATATCATGGTTGGAAAAAAAATTCCAAATCTACGGCACCAAAGTTTCAGACATGGTAAATACCATTCTTGAAAAGAAGGTATTTTCATACGTAAAGAAAGTCGGTGGAGAGAAACCAAACCCTAACTTTATTTTCTCCCCATGATTGGAGCGAAGGTTAAAAGAATGTATATGAGTTTTTAATTTTTATTATGTTCGAATGGATGTTTTCCAAATAGGGGGAGAAGGTTTAGAGTGGTCTTTGTATGGTGCTAAGATGGGGAAGAAGGTAAGGGGGTTTTGTGTAATTTTTTTTTTTTTAGGGGGGAAGAAAAAATTTGTTGTAAAATATAAAAATTATGGGCTTTTTTAATTCTAATTTTATTGGTATTAAATTATATTTTGTTGAAAATTCATGACTTTCTTATAGTTTGATATTGTTTTGTGAATAAACTAAAATTATTTGGATAAAAAGGTAGAAATTTTGACATAATTATTTTGGAAATTATTGTCATGTAATAAAAGATAATTTTTGAATTTTTTTATGTAAAATAAAAATAAACTAGTGATTTTTTTTAATCCTATGAATGTTTTAAAATCGGATTTGAACGACTAGTTTGACACAACCCGATTTTTTCGATTCCTATTTCAATTCGATTCTATTACGATTATATCCCTAAATCATAATAGGGAGACTTTAGTTCAATCCTAGCGATTCTTTTTTAAAATTAATCTTAAGTTGGTGTTAAATTATATTTTTATTAAAAATTCATGATATTTACAGTTTTCCCATGTTCGTAAGTGGAACTCTATTGAGAGATGCTTCGTGACAAGTAGCAAGCTCATTTTATTTGTCCATTCACTATGGGTAAGTAGCTATATATCGTTCTATTCCTTCACAAGGAACATTTGATTCGTGAAGAAGGGAAATGAAAAAAAGAAATTCATGTTAAAGTATTTTTGTATCCTTTACTTTGCTTTAATTCTCCTGCTGTAGAATAAATATGGAGTTCACCATTGCAAGAACTGTTTGCTAATCACTGTACGCGTTAAGTTAGCTTTTAGTACTAATAAGTGCTTATTTGAAAATTGAAAGTAACGATGTCTTGGTTGTGTTTTTAATTATAATAGTTGACCATCTATTAAATTTAAGAGGTCAGCATTTTTGTGGGCAGTTGGTGGATATAATGAAATGAACAGCACTCACTGAACAATCTGACCTATGATGAGAAGCAGAAAATTTATGGGATGTCTTGATCCTCCAAAGGCGGTTATTCATGCAGAAAATGTTTATCGGAGACTGTCCATTGCTTAATAAACAGTTTATCAAGATTGTCCAACGTCAACAAACGTTTATCGCACCGCCCAATCGCTTCTTGAACAAAAAGAAATAAAGTGGTCATTGGAGACCGGCCCACTGCTTTGAATAAAACATAATGTTATATGCATGCGGCGCCTTGCGATGAGAACCTCGGAAACTCGTGGCTCACAAAATTGCATGTATTGCGTAAGGAAATAAGTAACCATTAAGGGTATCCAATGTGTCTAGAATTACAAACAAAAATGCTTTGTTTTGGAAAAGGGTCGTGGGCGCATTCGCCCTCGACTTCCGGCTTTTTCTCACACTTGCCATATGTGTGAGGGAGTCAAGTGAGGACCGGATTTGAGTCATGAGGGCATACGCATTCACGACATGTAGACATTTAGGGTACAACGTAGTATAGGTACTTGAATGCCCTGGTGATTGTATGTATTGCACACTGCATGCTGCTTCCTTAGGTGGGGAGTTCCTTTGGTAGGAGATATATCTAATTTGGCTATTTCACCCCGCCGTGGGACCACCCTTCGTGCACATGAGAAGACGACACTCATTCGAGGCTGTGAGTACAAAGAAGGTCGGGTTGTGGCCTTGAGAGAGTTTTTTGGTAAAAATATATTAGAACAATCTAGTTTTAATATATGTTGGTATGTAAAAGCGTAAAAGAGTTGTACATCAAACTCTTGTAAAATATTATAAGAATTTGCATATTTGTAAGAAAAATATACAGAAAGGCGACCACGACTATTCCATGGGTTGACGAAGAAGTTAACTCCACCCTCATTTTGGAGGGTCACAGCATGGCATTTGAGTATACGGACCCCCGGGTTTTTAGGCGTCACACCACGCACTCTCAGGGCTCCTTCTCGTTAATTTTTAACCATCTTTTAAGCTTCTTAATGAAACATTTTCATTGATAATTTGAGTAGTTTTTACAAGTAAAAAACGATGATCACTATTATGTCTTTAGAAGCTTTTGATAGACCTTAAACCTTTTCATATAATAATTGAGGCTTAATTAAGGTAATTTGCCCCTTTAATCCATCATCACCTAGCTCACAAACAAGAATGCTAAAATACATCGTAAGATCTTAATAATAATTTTGTAAGTTTTTTTTTTTTTTTTTGCTAAAAATTACCTCCTTGAATTACATTTGTTTTGCTCTCATAGAAATCTCGGCCTCCATGGTTCAAAAGTCACAGACGGCCACCAACTCCGTACCTCCATCCCGAGACATATCTATCACGGTGTATCGGTCAACCACGTCGATACGCAAAATAAGATGATTAAATGTTAAAATTAATAAATTATTAGAAACTAGATATACTGCTATAAGCTAAAAATTTAATAAAACAAATTTTTTTATGTATTTAACATTATTTATATAGTTAATCACATTCGAAAGATATTTATGATAATTTTTTCAACAAAAAAAAATTATTTTATATCAAACATAACATCTTTTTAACAAAATGTCATCAAATACATCAATCAATACCATGTTGAATGACTAGGGGGCTCAAAATCACCATCATCATTAGTCCTACGACGAGCATACAAATCGGGACGATAATTTGCATAATGAGAATGTGGTTGAAAGAATTGTTCATTACTTGAATGTGTTGGCTGAGATGATTGGCTTGATGATCCATAATTAGGAAAATATAACCTTAGAGGTTGTTCAGGCTCAACACCATGCTGATAGTATCCAAACCTCGATAAGCAATGCTACTACTATTAGAAAAATTGTTCATTATTATTCATATTTTATTAAAAATATTATAATTTGAAATTAATTAGAAGTGAATTCTAAAAGTAAAGGATAGAGAAGATTCAATTTCTATTTGATATTCAAATTTAAAAAAATATTCTTTTAATTGATGTTCTCTAAATAACTATTTTTTACTATATAAGTCTCAGATTTTTTTTTTAAATTTTCTAGAGTACAAAATCTTTTTTATCTTTAAAAAAATAGAAAATTTTAAAAAAAAATTCTAAATTATTTGGAAAAATTATAGGTAAACAAAATTCGCTTATACTTCAATTATATTTTACTATACTATGTATTATTCTTAGTTCAATCTCATACTTTTTTTGGTCGATTTTAAGGTTAAACAATTTCCTAGTTTTAGATAATTTTTACAGCAATTTGGTTTAGCGTTATTAATTTTCTGGTTTTTTCTTTTCTCTTTCTATGTGGTTGATTTTGAGGTCGAGGGCTAGGTGTATTTTTCGATTGAAAACAGTGGCAAAAATGGGTCGAGGGAAGGTTTGAGTTGCGAAATATAGCTTCGAACCAAAACGACAGTTTTTAGCCATCATAAAGCTTTTTTTTTTTTTTTGCTTAAATTCAGATTGTCTCAAAACAATGTCGCTTAAAGAGTTCAAACCAGCCAGCATGAACAAGTTGTCACTTAACCAAAACGACGCTCGTTTGGGTAAGTGAAACTTATAAAAAAAAAAAAAAAAAAAAAAAAAAAAAACGAATGCTGACTCGGTAACCCTAAATGACATTGTTTTGAGTTGTATTTATAAAAAACAAACGATTAAGTTGGTCCCATGTGTGAGACCAAATGACATCGGCAAAGGGGGTTGCAAAAAGAGCAACCCTGTTTCGCATATTTCCTCGACGTCGACCAACAAAAAAAAAAAAAAAAAATGAAGGAGAAGGAGAAGAAGAAGAAAAGGGAGAAGAAGGGGAAGAAGACTAGGAGACATAGCTGCTAGAACTCGAAGGCATGCCTTTGGACTTTGGAGAGCTTCGCCTCCAAGGTAAAGTTAGGTTTTACTTTTGTTAATTTGCTCATCTTCTTTGGTTCTTCTTGAAATTTCCATTTCAAAATCTCAGATCCAATGGCTCTTTTGCTTTTTAAGTCTAATCTCTGAAATTCTTTTTATTTTTATTGTTGTGATTTGAAATTCCATCACGGCTCTGGAAGTTTACCGTGTTTTGGCTTTTGAGAGGAATCTCTGAAAGTTTGAATTGTTTTTTTAGATTTTTGAATTCTTTTGTATTGAGGAGATTCGATTCTTTGTATTTTCACCCAATCGACGAAGTCATCTCGTGAACTTGGCCGTAGTCCACCGAAGAGTCATCCACTCATAGTCTCATATCAGGTGTCGATATCAATGCAGTTAGCCTCAAGTCGGTTACGAATCGGCCGAGTCATACCGGACTCGACCGATTTTTTGAACCCTGCCCCCCCCAAAAAAAAAAAAAAAAAGAAAAAAGAAAAAAAGAGAAGACTTCCAGTGAGAATTATAACAAATAAATTTAGATAAAAATCTTCATGTGCTCATCATCATATAAATATATATATATCCTCAACGTTCGTACATGGATAAGACAGTAAACTATACTTGTGTTGTATATTTAGCATCTCGACAACATAGGAAGAGGCCATCTCTCCGTCCGAGGTGTGGTGCAAATGCCAGAATCTCAATCTTATAGCGCGTAGGGGAGCGACTTTTTGCATCAATGATACAAAAAAGCTTAAAAGGATCCGTATATGCAGAGGGCAGCAGGCACAGGGGGAAAAGATAGATAAAGAGAATTCATAGGGAATTTTGGGCCACTTCCACCTTGCTGGCTTGCTCCCATCATTTTCTTCATTCCACCTAACCCAGCATAGCGACCAGGTTCATTGAAAACAGCTTGATTCCTCTCTGCCTCAACCCCAACCCAGAGAGAGAGAGAAATGGAGGAACTCATATAAATAGTAGTAAATGAGTATTAGCTCATGAGCAAGAAAGAACAGCATTCCTTCTAGAGTTCCCCTGAGCACCCCATTAAGGATCCTTAGTTAGTTTGTGCCAATTCCTATATTGAAGTGTTTGGGAACTCCCGGTGTCATTTGATTATTACCTACAATACTACCTGCCTTCCAACTAGGGTTGATAAATCATCTAATGTTTTTAATCTCTGGGAGTTAAAAGAGTTCTTATCCATGTTGTGATATTATTTTTAGGCGTGTGTTTTACTCGTAAACCCTAACACCATATCCTTCAATCTGATTTTTTTTTATAGTATCGTATGTTAGTTGTTTTCATTTATTTTTAGTACATCTTTGTATATTTATTCAAGTTATGGCATCAGTGGACACAATAGACTCCAAAAGGGTTACTGAACAGTAGCATTTTTGCCATTTGGGATGATCAGATTTTCCTGAGGTGACTGTTGTAGACATGATATGGGCGCATGTGCATCAGATTACCGATTTGCAAAGAAAGGTAAAGAAGGGATGTAGAATGATAAATATATGAATCTCAAGATGTGAAACAAAAATAATTGGTTTTCAGGTGAATCTACTATCTTAACTAATTATAGTACTACCTTAACCGATTATTTAAGATAGTAGCTATAGTTAGTTAATGTAGTACTTCAAGTGATTAAGATAATACCTCTAGCTACAGTCAATTATTATTATTATTATTTTTTGACATGTTTTGAATTATATATTTCCTATTTCCTTATACTTTATTTACCTTATTTCCAGTAATTGGTAGACAAATGCATAGTTTTCTCCCCATGTACTTGATCGCAGAAAAAGAATTTGATGTACTTTTGACCGCTTTTTGGATTTATACGAATTAGGTATGTTTTTGATTTATATCTTCTATTTTCAATTCATGTATTTATTCAAAATATAAATCGTATTTTTGTGTTTCATTACTGCGATGATTGTTTCAACTTATGGAAGCTTCGCTTTTAAATTGGTGAAAATCTAAATGAATTAATCATAGTTATAGGGTCATGATGGATGGTATAAGAGTCAGTATCTATCAATTAGAATGTGTAGAGTTATATATACATCTTTAAACCCAAGGTCTACAAGGACATCAAATTCTACATGGAAGCGTGGAGTTATGACATCATTAGGATGACAAAATCATGAAGGCCAAAACCATTCTTACAAAGTACAGAAAATTTTAAAATAAAAATAAAAATATCATGGTTGGAAAAAAAATTCCAAATCTACGGCACCCGTTTAGTACATGTAGGATTACCATTCTGAAAAGAAGGTATTTTAATATTGTAAAGAAAGCTGTGAGAAACTTCAACCCTAACCTTATTTTCTCCCATGATTGGAGCAAAGGTTAAAGAATGTATATATAATGGAAGTTTTATTTTTTATTATGTTCGGAATGGATGTTTTCCAAATAGGGGGAGTAGCGTTTAGAGGGTCTTTTGTATGGTGCGAAGATGGGGGAAGGTGGGATGCGAGGGGGCTTGTGTAATTTTAATTTTTTTTTTTGGGGGAAGAAAAATTTGTTGTTTTTTAATTCTAATTTTATTGGTAGTAAATTATATTTTATTGAAAATTCATGATTTTCTATATAGTTTGATATTGTTTTTGTGAATAAACTAAAATTATTTGGATAAAAAGGTAGAAATTTTGTTGAAGCATGATATTCATATTAAACCCAAATCCTACAAGCTTGAGCTTTTAGGAGAGTTGGTCATTTAACATGGTATCAGAGCTTGGTTTGGCAGGAGGTCCTGGGTTCGAATCCTTTCCTTGCAATTTAATCCCCATGTTTATTTGAAAGTCCATAATGGACTCTGGCTCTCCACGTGCACGGGTATGGGACCGTATGCACGTGAGGGAGGGTAAGCCGGAAGTACGATATTCATATTAAACTCAAATCCTACAAATCCTCAGCTAGGAGAGTTGGTCATTTAACAAATTTTGACATAATTATTTTGGAAATTATTGTCATGTAATAAAAATATATGTATAATTATTGAATTTTTTTATGTAAAATAAAATAAATCATTAGTGATTTTTTTTAATCCTAAGCAATGTTTTAAAAATCGACTTGAAACGACTAGTTTGACAACAACCGCTGATTTTTTCGATTCAATTTCAATTCAATTCAATTGCGATTAGATCCCTAAATTGTAAATTGGTGACTTTTTTAGTTCAATCAGTGATTTCATTTTTTAAACATTAATCTTAAGTTTATTGGTGTTAAATTATATTTTTATTAAAAATTCATGATATTTTACAGTTTTCCCAAGTTCGTATGGACTCTATTGAGAGATGCTCGTGACAAGTAGCAAGCTCATTTTATTTGTCCATTCACTATGGGTAAGTAACTAAGTATGTCGTTCTATTCTTCAAGGAACATTTGATTTTCGTGAAGAGGGGAAATGAAAAAAAAGAAATTTATGTTAAAAGTATTTTGTATCCTTTACTTTGCTTTACTTTCCTGCTGTAGAATAAATATGGAGTTCACCATTGCAAGAACTGTTTGCTAATCACTGTACGCGTTGCTAGCTTTTAGTACTAATAAGCGCTTATTTGAAAATTGAAAGTAACGATGTCTTGGCTGTGTTTTTAATTATAATAGTTGACCATCTATTAAATTTAAGAGGTCAGCATTTTTGTGGGCAGTTGGTGGATATAATGAAATGAACAGCACTAATGGACAATCTGACCTATGATGAGAAGCAGAAAAATTTATGGGATGTCTTGATCCTTCCAGGGCTAGTTATTCATGCAGAAATTCAGAAAATAGGAAGAGGCATGCATTGTTACCTCTACAAGTGCCTTCATCATCTCAACATTTCTAGAACCCACTGTCGATCACCATTAAATTTGAATATTTCTATAGAATTAGAAGTACATCCTCTGTAGTAACAAACTTTAATTTAACCAAAATTTTTTAGTCAGATGGCAAAGTTTGGGGAAGGATCTAATAGGTAGAGGACATGTCTAACTAGAGATAGCATCAAGGCCGGGCAGTCCCCTCCCAAACCTGTCCCATTAACATAAATTGTTTCTTATATCCATTCCATTTAAAATATTAAATGGGATGGGTTAGAGTGGGTATGGAGGGAATGGGAAATTCCATACCTGGCGTTTAGCTAATATTTTTTATATTTTTTATTATATTAAAATTAATATATATAAAATAAATAAATGAGATATTATATTTTTATTAAAAAACCTATTATTATTATTATTATTAAAAATGTAAAATAAAATAAAATACTTTTTAATGTATAATCGGCGCAAGGTGTGACTAAACAATACTTGAACCCGCCAAAAACTGACAATAAATCCCAAACCCATCAAAAACCCTATTATACTAAACTCGTGCCCGTCCCATTAGGGGCAAGACATATTACGAAGGTCACAAAGACACGGAAACAAAAATGAAGGAGAGACAAACTAAAATTACAAAGGAAAGAGAGAAATTTATAGAAAGGAAAATAAGATCGAGTCTTTATTAAAGATCGAAAACACCGAGTCTCGTGAGGAGTCACAATGTCCTTAAAACATATTCATCGTCTCCCTAGTGCTTGGAGAAGGTCAAATCGAAGTTTGTCTCCTAGGAAGAAACAACTTAACGAATGGTCAACAAAGCATCTCAGAACTGGCCCAATGAACTCGGAAAGTTTGCTCTATCAACGACTCAAAAAAAAAGGAAGAGGAAGAAGACAATTTATGATTCTAAGCTTCAACGAGCGTGCTTTTGAATAGTAGACTCCACACCTATATATATAGTTTCTTTATAGAAGGGATAGACGATCTAGGTGATTAATCCCGACGCTCAAGGTCGACCCGGGATGAAAGTGAAAGAAACCCGTAAAAGTTATTAAAATCCTTAAAACTCCATATCGGGAGCCAGTGTTTCAAAAAATGAATTTAAAACAATGTTCCATGGTTTTAATTTCATTCAAACGAAAAAAATTCAACAGACTAAGATGTATGAAGACTACATGAAGAGAGAAATGTAGAAACTTAACCAAAATCAGATAACAAACCCAGAGTCATCTTTACATTTTTAGAACGAGAGATGATTTATAAAGTGATTGAATAGACTATTCTAGAATCTCAGTTGGTTAGAGGTTATAAACCATATTAAGTGGACTCCGCTTGGGCTATCATTCCTCCTCAAGCTCCGGCAAGAACATAAGGACGCCAGACGAAAATCGAGTGGGCAGATGCATGTTCGGGTCAAAATATCTCTGCTACTTGATAAGGGATGGCACATAACACATGTCCAATTCATGTCTTAATACCTTCTTCCGAATGAAATGTAGATCCAGTTCAATATGTTTTGATCAAGAATGAAAGATTGAATTATGTGCTGCGTATAGCACTTTGATTGTCAAACCAAAAATAAAGTTGAGTTTGCAAACTAAGCTCCTAAAGGAGAGCTTGAATCCAAAACAAGTTCGCCAGATGTGAGATACCAAGCTTCTCGATATTCAGATTCGACACTGCTTTTGGAGACAATTTTTTGCTTGGTGGATAACCATGATAAGGAGATTGGCTCCCGAGGTAATACGTAATCCACCGTTGCTTCGTTTATCATCATGATGTGAAGCCCAATCTAAGATCACTCATACCCTTGAAGCTGGACAGAAGAAGACAATTGAAAAAGGAGACCATGGTGTAGACTACTGTTAGCCCCTCGACTAGATAAACCCAGTCCTCGTGCTATGAGGGTCGCTCGCCTCATGGCCTCAAGGAAACCCAGCGCGCGCTGGGAAAACAAGGTCCTGGAGGGCACAAAGCGTGAGCCAAGCACGCACATGAGCGGAAGGCAAGCAAATAATCCGATCGGGACGCGCACGTAAAGGTCGCCACGGCACTCACCCGCCAGAGGCCCGGGCGTGGCACCTGAGGCAAACGGAACTCGCGGGGCGAATGTCGCCTATTTACGGGCGTGAGTTCCCGGGCGGCAAGCATCCTAATCCGAGTGCAACAAGGATCTTGCCAGCCTAAGGAGTCTTATGCGCAGCGACTCCTAGGCGGCAGACCCCGCCGAAGGCTGACCTCATCCTAGGCGAAAGACTCCTAAGCGGGCCGACTCCTAGGCGGGAAGGTTCCTCGCGGAAGACCTCAAAGTAGACGCACTCCTGCGCTGGAGGACTCCTACCGTGGTGGGAATCGTGGTGGTCGCGGTACAGAGTTTCATTCCGGGCCGACTCCTACTGCGGGAAGGATTGTGGCCGCTTGCCGGATTTGAAGACTAGAGTTAGAGTAGGACTCTTAGCTCATATTGCAACAGATTGCCCTCGGGAAAGCATCCCATATAAAGGGCCTACGTGCTCACTGTTAATTCATTATGCTCGAGTCGATTCACGTAGTTACTGAGCCCGAGGTGTGGGAGCCTATGCAATTGAGTCTGTATTTTAGTAGCTAATAAAATACGAAGCCGGGAGAGTGCCCCGTAAGCCTTGTGTTCGAGACTAGTGTGTGAGGCATCGAGAAGCTGGCTCAGCGGTTTCCAGGGCGCGCACACCCAGCAAAAACAGCGCGTGTGACAATTGGTATCGTATTACCGGATGGCCAACGCCGAGGATGAGATTCGCTTGATGCGCCGCGTGAGCAAGTAGCAAGGATAGAGGCCGAGGTAGGCACCTGTGTGTCCGTGCTTGACGCGAGATAGGCACACGCCAAATCGGCGCTAATTCCACCCTTTCTTCGACTCGCATCGCCGATGCCGCCCCGCGACTTAACTCACAAAGATGAATTGATGGAGACCGAGACGTAGCCGGCAGGAACGGATGGGGACATTCCATGACCGAATGCATGCCATGACCGAGGAGTTCGAGGAGCGGATCGCGATCTCGGCAGGTGGGAGATCGCGGTTGGTCGGCTACAGCGGGAAGGGCGGCACCGCCAGACATCGCCGCAGATCCGCCTCCCGGGCGCTAAGGTGCGAAGACCGGCCCAAGATCTCTGTGGAGCGCCAGCCGCAAAAGACTTGGAGAACTTCCTCTGGGACATGGAGCAATACTTCATCGCTGCCCGACGTTACCTGGGTGAACAAAATTCGACAACCACTATGTATTTGGACGATGCAGCTTGGTGGCGACCGTAACGAGCGACGACGCCGCCGCAGCCGCCGACCAAAGATCGAGAGCTGGGAGATCTTGAAAAAGGAACTGAAAGATCGCCTCTACCCACCGAACACAGCGTGGATGTATGAAAATCTCGGGAAGAAACCGGCCGCACGGGCTCGCCGTAGATTATGTGAAGGAGTTTAGCTCGCTGATCCTCACATCAAGGACATGTCCGGGGCAGACGCCGCTCAACTTCATGTCCCGACATAGGATGGGCTCAACCGAACCGAGGGAGGCAAGGTGTCCAAGACTTGCCCTCAGCCATGGCAGCAAATGGACCGGGTTTATCCGACTACATAGTGACCTCTTCCTCTACTCCCACCCAAAAGGGGAAAGGCCACAACAAGGAGTCGAACCGGAAGTCAGATGGAAAGCCCTCCAAGAGTGGAGGCAAGGGTTGGAAGAAGCCGCAGGATACGCAGGCTGCGGAGAGGGCGACTTCACAAGCTACCGTGCCGTCGATGCTTTATCTCGCGATACACATCAGGCGAGGGATTGCCCAAAGAAGGAGAAGCTCAATGCACCGAACAAGAAGGAAGATAATGAGCGTGAGGCCCCCTACCGTAGCCAACCCTCTCGCTGTTGAATGCGATGGCCGGTGCTACCGTAGGACTGATATATGTTGAGTTGTCGACCGAGGGCGTAAAATCGGGTATCGTAGACAAACTGGGCTTACCCAATAATTCAGATCAACAAGGGAAGCTTTGACTCTGCCAGCTACTTAAAGATGACAAGAAGTCAAAGCCGCAAATAGCCAAGCACGAGAGACGCATGGTATGGCAAAGAACATGGCAATTCGCGATGGGGATTGAAAGGTGTACATAGACTTCCCTTAGTGTTCCTTTTCGATGATTTTGATTTCATATTAGGGCAAACGCATTTCCAAAGAGCCAAGTGTAGCCTTGCCAAGACTTCGAATGTGGACCGGTTGATCATGGATGAGAAGCAATTTCCATGTGCTTTGTGGCCTGTGACGCAAGCCGCCTAAGAGACCTTTCGGGGGAGAAGACCCCAATCCCGCCTCGGCAACCGAGAAAGGCCTTAGGAAGGTGAGTTAATGGTTGATGATGTCGCGACAATGATCGAGATCAAGCCGGACAAGCAAGTCGAGGTGCCAGATGCCATAGCCCCCATACTGAGGAGATTTGCTGATGTTATGCCTCCCGAGTTGCCTAAGAAGCTGCCACCGAGAAGGCAGACGGATCATCAGATAGAGCTCGCGGCCGTGGTCGACCTCCCCGCTTCGCCTCCCTACTCCGATGAGTCCTCACCGAGTCGCGGCAGTCGCGAGCGCTGATCTGAGTTGCCGGATGCGGTCCGTCCGAAATTTCCGCGCCGCCGCATGGAGCACCTGGCAGGTCAGCTTCGTAAGAAGCAAGATGGGACGCTTCGATGTGTGGATTGTCGAAAGACCGACAAAGTCACGATCAAGAACGCATCCGATACCTTGGCCGCGAGTCGCTCGACCGATTGAAAGCAAGGTCGAAGTACTTCACCGCCAGACTTGCGATCGGATATTGGGTGCGCGCCCGGTCAAGGGGATCCAGGCAAAGACTACACGTGTGTAACTCTGCATTTGAAGTTTTGAAATCTCATTATGCCTTGGCTCACTAATGCTCCCTACATTTTTTGTAACCTCATGAATGATGTCCTATTCGACTTCCTGGATTCATTCGTGGTGGTATACTTGGACGACATAGTGATCTACACGACTCTACAAGATCACGCGGTACACCTCGAGATGGTGCTTCGGATGCATCAGGCGTAAACTGGGCTTGTATGTCAAGAAAGAGAAGTGCGAAGCTCGTCGTGACCGAGATCGCTTCGGTCACCTGATTTCAAAGTCCGAGATAAGGATGGATGGTGCGAAGGTGGCGCCACCGGCATTGGCGCCCCGACTCAAGGTGACAAACCGCGATCGCCCCTACAAGAACCACTACGTGAGATTTATACCGGGCTATTCCAAGACAGCCGCTGCTTCTCACCCGACTTTGAAAAAAGAGAGGAAGGGAAATGGGATGGGTAGTGTGCTGCCGCTTTCCTTAAGCTCAAAGATGCGATCACCTCGAGCCAGACAGATCGCCCGACACGGAGTCGCCGCTTGAAGTGCACACGGACGCGCCTGACAAGGCCCTAGTGAGCGCCTGTGCAAGAGGGGCATCTCAAGAGCCTTTGAGAGTCGGAAGTTGAAGTACGAGGAAAGGTACGCCATGAGAAAGAGATGACCGCGGGTCATCCATCGCTCAGACTGCCACCAACATGGGAACTCTGTCAGTAAGGATCGACAATGTCGCAACACCTTCTTCACAACTCGAAGAAGCTTACTCGCCATGCCTGATGGCAAGAGTCATCGCCCTTTGATTTTGTGGCACAGCTTCCAACGACACAACCAAGTGGCTGACAAGCTGAAAGTGTAGCTGGTGCTGGGTGTTATGTGGGATCGTTGAAAGCTCACACAGGATGTATTTCAAACAAATGAAGTTAGACTCGTCGCACAAGACCAACGTATCAAAAGTCGGGTAGAGCAAAGGTGAGAGATGGCACCACGAGGCGATACCGCTCGAGAATGAGTTGGTCGCACTGCAGGAGGAAGTTATATGTGCCTTCGCAGCAAGCCGAGACAAGAGCCGGGCCGGCCGGCACACATGATACGACGGGTCGTCACCCGCAGAGAGGAAAGCAACCTTGCATTGCCGCTAACGGTCTTTTCATTGGCCTAAGATGAAGGAAGACGTACATATGTCAAGATGATGCCACATGCTTGTCGTTGACAAGACCGGCTTAAGAAGCGAAGCGGATTGTACAGCCCCCGTCCATTCCGAGAAGCCACGGGCGTTGTCTATCGATGGATTCATCGTGGCTCTCCGAAAGCAGGGCTTCTGACCGCTTTGGTGTGGTAGACGTTCTCTGGGCACGCCGTCTTCATCCCACCCGAGTGAGTGTCCGCCGGAAGTAGAGGCGCCACGCATCTTCTTCCAAAGAATGTCGTGAAACACGTGATGCCCGAAGATTACAAGTAGTTGATCGAGACGCTAAGCATGTGCAGTGTGTTTTGGGTTGAGTCGTTTCAAGATGTGGGGTACGCACGTGTTCGATCAATCACCCTCGTGACCGATGTCGACGTAGAGAGTGAATCGTGTTGAAGAGTACTACGCCACCTCCCACGCCCCACCGCTCGGAAACTCCGAGCTCGCCAACCGCAACCCGCGGTTCAGCCACGTGTATGAGCCCTTTCAGGTAGCAACAGCCTCTGTACCCACGCATCGCTCGATCGTATCGTCACGCAGCAACCCTCGACGCAGGAGCCCACCGCGCACAAGTTTGCAAAGCTCTGGCAGATTTGCTTGATTAGTTTGAGACACCTGTAGAAGGCAAAGATCATGAAGATGCGGACGTAGAGGCACACTCTGAATTTGCAGCTGCAGTGATGATATTCTGCTGAGTCAACTCTGCATCCAGAGCGAATCGAACAAGCAGCCATATGTTTCAATGATCTCCAAACACACGCTTAATCTCAGTCAGTAAAGTCTTTATATGCAAACTGCTCAGCAACTCCAAGTTTCACCCATGAGAGGTTTGAAGCTCTATCCCACGGATTCCATGCAAGCTCTCCCAAGCCTTCTATCGTTGATCCTTAGTCCCGACGTAGCGTGCGCCAACCCGCCATGGTTAGAGTCAGTTCAGCAAAGAGATCGCAGTTAATCCCCGCAGATGTTATGGGAACCTGAAGAACAAGTGGACCGAGTACTTGATTCATTGGAAGGGATCTGCTAGTGAGGCAAGTCGAAAAGGGTGCTACATCAGGGCGCTTGAAGACCGCATCCTGAGTGCGTGTCAAGTCAACGAGACGTTGAATACCCTGGGCTGTAGGCTCGTTAGCCCCTCGACTGATAGCTACCGAGTCCCCGCGCGTATGAGGGCGCCGCCGCCCCACGGCCCGCCTAAGGGAAACCAGCAAGGCAAAAGTCGGGAAAACATGTGTCCGGGAGGCACAAAGCGTGTCAAGCACGCACATGAGCTAAGCAAGTAAATAATCCGACGCAGACGCAAGAAGGGCTGTCACTAAAGACTCACCAGCTTAGAGGAAAATCGGGCGTGCACTCGAGGCAAACTTAATCACGCGGGCGACGTCGCCTATTTACGTGGGCGCAGAGCTCGGGCGGTAAGCATCCTAATCCCTGGAAGCGCAAATGCGATCTTACAGCCTAAGGAGTCTTATGCGCAGATTCCTAGCGCAGACTTCAAGCTGAAGGACTCCTCATCCAGGCTAGAAAGATTCCTAAGCTGGTCGGACTCCTTAAAGGAAGGTCTTCAGCGTAGGCATTCTGGGGCAGACTGTACTCAAAGTGGGAGGACTCCTACCGTGGTGGGAATCGCGAGTGGCCAGGTACAGGGAGTTTCATTCGCCGACTCCTAATGCGGGAAGGATTAGCCGGGCTTGTCGATTTGAAGACTCAGAGTTGTAGCAGGACTCTTAGTCATATCGCATTCAGATTCGCCCCCTCGAGCATCCTATATAAAGGCCTCGCGTGCCTCACCGTTAATTCATTATGTTCTGGAGTTGGATCCACAGAAAAGCATTGAGCCCCGAGGTGTGGGAGCCTATGCGAAATTGTCTTGTATTTTAGTAGCTAATAAAATACGAGTTGGGGAGAGTGCCCCGTAAGCCTTGTGTTCGAGAGACTAGTGAGGCATCGAGAAGGCTGGCCTAGCGGGTTCCTAGGCGCCGCACACGAGCAAAAGAAAGGCGTGTGACAACTACCATGGAGGTATCGTAGTACCGCTTGACAACCAATGAACGGCCGAAGCATAAACCGACATGCCTTATTTACGACAAAAGTACTGCCTGTCGTGAGGGTACCAGATTGCAAAGCCCTAACTATGCTTCGTATTCTAATAGGATTATGCAAGCGCAGGCAACTGCTTGTGAAATTAATCAACCAGGAACAACCGAGTAGGGGTTAGTTTAGAGTCTTCCCAAAGTGTGTTCGCTCAAGCAAATTCGATATAATTTAATCGAGACAAATGCAAAGTACCCCCAATATGTTGAACTTGAAGTCCTAGAAAAAAATAAGCTACCTGTGTCACCGATTGAAAGTCAAGATGAAGAAAGGAAATAACCTATGAGAGAAGACACCAAAATTGTTGTTGGCCTGTCAGCCAAGATGTCATCAATATAGAGTTACGTAAGAGCAAGATCGAGGCTATGTGATATACGCATCAAATAAGCTGCCTACCCTCGAGGATTGAAAAACCAAAACCGCAACCAACGTAGCCATAATGCAGATCGTGAAACCGCTTTGGGTGCGCTTGTTTAAGGCCATATAGAGCTTTATTGAGACGACACACAATTTGGAAACTATTGATGAACAAAACCGTGAGGTCGAACATGCAAAACTTCCTCTGCGTATCGACCATCAGGAAGGCGTTTTCAAAACTGCTGGATGAATGTGCCATCCAAAGAGATTGCAAGGGCAAGTATTAGTTGAATAGTACAAGGTTTAATTACTAAGCTGAAGGTATCAAAATAATCAACCCCAAATGTTTGAGTAAAACCTTGAGCCACCAAACGGGCCTTGAGTTTGTCCATAGAACCATCTTGCTTATATTTTGCTTTGTACACCCAATGATCCACCCAAGATCGCTAGTGGTGAAACTAGGTCCAAGTATTATTCCTCATAAGAGCATTATACTAATTTGCATTGCATCAAACTCCAAGGAGGTCGAGGTTTGAAGGTAAGTGTGGTTCACAGAGCTGAGCAAGATAATCCCTTTTCGGGAGGTTTCGCACTCTGAAGCTGAGTTACCATGGGATGAATATTTGAAATAGAAGGAGCCAAAAACAGGGAGTAAAGAGAACGGGAGTTGAAGAATCAGTAAAGATTCGTGGCATATGGGAATTTAGTAAGGCCGTGGATTGGTGGGAGAACATCGGGCCACAGATGGTTGTGCGCAGCATCTGCAACCCTGGGTCCGTTGACAACCCTCAATCTTGTAATATTCGTGGATGTCTGCACCCGACACCACCATGAAAATCGGCAGAGTCTCCTTGTACCGGAGCCCCACCAAAATACAACCTCGGTCCCAATCACATGGCACCGTCCTTAATACTTACAAAGACCTCACCAGTCCATATACAATTAAAATGAGTAAAATGGCCACGGCCCACATACATCACTCACTAAAATTACATCAACTATATACCAATAGTTCAAGAGTTATTACAATACTTTAACCAAAACATATATCAGCAATTTAAAGTTTTAATACATGTTTTTACAAAATAAATACCAAAGCCAATAACCCATCTTTTTAAACGCACCCTAGTGAGTGCCGCCTCCTGCAGACACTCCCGTGAGACTCCGAAATAGTGATCCGACAGGCAGCCCGCAGGATAATTTCCCTACATGTGTTACCCCACCCAAGTGCACATGTCGCGGCAAATAATCACATCCAAGCAAGCCATACGCGATCTGAATGCGTCTACATGCTCAATCCCATATCCCGAGTCCTCACCTATTCTTCGCCATTTGATGCTCAAAGTCAAATGCAAGTAAAATACGCTTTTCAAAACAAAAGCTTTTTGTTCTCGGAACTCACTACCGGGGATTCAGAAATATATCGACTGGCTCCTCCGAGGAATAATGGATGTCGATGAACCCTCCAAACAATCACGTCTCTGGCGAATTGCCGGCTTACCTCCCAACACAATTTCTCCGAAAATCTTCCGTCGCCTTCACAAACATTTTCGCTTTTGTTTTCTTTCATGTCATGCACTCACACCATGGAACGCATCATGCCAATTCCAAAATATTCATGCTAATATATTTTTCATGTATACATTAACATAATTAATTCACACAATTCATGTTATTAAATTCACATCACAACACCAAAATTAGTCACATGTGGGCTAATTAACAATACAATTCATTTTGAATCACTCAAAACACACAAAAATCACACAACTATTCACATGAACAGTGAAACCCTCTTGTTGGCACTGTTCACGACCACACAATTAGGGATTTCTTCACTCGGTTCAAAGCTTTTGAGACCGATAACACGGCCTTCTAGGCCTCAACAAATCCCCATTCATAAAATGGCCCTTAACCAAAGAATAAACCAAGTAGGAAAAGATCCCTTTACCTCTTTGAGTTGTTCCGAACTCCACCAAACCGGCTGGCCCATGCAGAGCCCGCGTAGATCGACTTTGCTTTCTGCCCGTCGAGAACCGACGGTCCTAAGGGGCGTGGAAATCTAGAGAGGAAGGGTTTCTCTCTCTCTCAGCCCTCAACAGCCACCCACTACCGTTTTTCCGCCTGAGAAGAAGATCACTATTCTTCTTGTTTTATTCTCATTAAACATTTCAAAATTCCCATTGTCCCTTTGTCTTGATTTTTTACACTTAAGACACCCAGCCTCATTCATCTCTCATCCTCTCACTAATCATGCAACATGTGTCACATGAGTACATGTAGTAGGTGACTTTTGTCACATCACATGTCTCTCACAAGTCGTTTCACGGCACTCGACACCCGGTGCCTCGAAAAACGTGAAATTTCGACTATCTCGGAATTCGACGTGGTAGCTAGATTTTGCGAGACGATTCCAACGGTGAAGTCCGTTTCATCATCCGAGATCTAGAAAATTTTTGATTTTTACCGAATTACGTTTAATTTTCTTCTAAAATTTGAATTTTCTGCTTTACAAAGTCAGGTGCTATGAGCAGAGGTAAGAATTGGTGAAGAAATAGGAATAGTAGTAGCAGGAAATGAACATAAGGGAGAAGAGATAAGGGCTGGGGTAGGAATAGAGTTGGTGAGTGGGTGGTGATGGAGAAGAGGTGAGAAACTAAATTGAAAAGGAAAGAATGTTCATGGTACAAAACATGACGAGAAATATAGATTTGACTAGAATGAGTAATCAAGATAGAGAAAAGGCCTTTTGTAGCAGGGGCATAACCCCTGAAAAACACAAGGAAGAGAGCTGTATGAGAGCTTGTTTGCCTATATAGGGACATAGAAATGGAAAGCATAAGCACTCAAAGACACGAATGATAATAATTAGAAAAGCTATTGAAAAGTAAATGCAAGAGAATATGATTTAGAACTTTGTTGAAATATGTTGATTAGATAACATGTAGCTTGAGCTTTGCAATCAACATTCCTGATGGAAAGGAAGCTGAAATGGAAAGAGCTAAACCAGCCTCAACTACATGACTAATCCTCCTTTAGCCTACCATTTTGTCAAGTGAGGACAAGAGCACCATGAGTAATTCCATGCTTTGCCAAGAAGAACGAAAGCAAGAAACTCCACCCCCAATTATTAGATTGTAAACATTGAATGAAACATTTTTAGCTATTTTTCAATCATCTTAAGGAAAGTGAGATAAAAACAGAAGAGATTGGTCTTTGGTGGGTAAAAAATAAAGCTAAGTAAACCTTGATAAGTCATCAACAATGATTAAGTAGTACCTAGCACCTGAAGTAAAGAGGCAAGGTATTGGGCCTCAAATATCCAAATGAAGTAATTCCAATGGTTTTAATGCATAAAAAGTAGAAAGAGAAAATGGCAATTGATGTGATTTTGCAAGAGGACAGAGATTTTATTAGTGATTGAAAAAGGTATAGGAGTATACAAAGATAGGACTTTATATAAAATAGGTAGCAAGATGCCCAAGCCGAGCATGCCAAAGGCTTATGGTGTTTTGAAGAATTTGTTGAGCTAGCTGTAACAAACTAAGGCTAGAAGGTGTAGACTGAGGTGAAACGGTGTAAAGACCATCCTTAATAGTGCCCTGGAGAAGGATCTGCTTGGTGATTTGATCTCACAAGAAACAAGAAGAAGAATGAAATTAAAAAAAGACAAGATTATCATAACAGAATTTAGAAACACTAATGAGATTAGTAGACAGGTTTGGGAAATGGAGAACCTGTCGTAACTGAAACTATCTAGTGGAAGTGGTACAATGCCATTATTACAAAATGACGAATAGGTGCTTTGGCTATTTCTGGTCACTTGATCAGAACCATGATATGGTTTTACATCTTCAAGAGACTGAGAATTGTTGGTGAGATGATGGGTTGCTCCTGTGTCGAAGAACCAGTCATCTTGCAGGGGGAAAGCAAAACATCACCGCTGGTGATCATAGCTGCACGGAACTGAAGATCTCTTGGAGGAAAAAGTATTTTTGCCAGAAGATGATGGTCGAAAATTGTTTTTCACAGGGCCTTGAAATGATATATCAAATCGATGATAACACCTAGCAACAGTGTGCCCAAATTTGCCACATAATTCTATACCGAGGATGTAGGGAGGTGAATGCGAACTGAGGTTGAGTGGAAAAAGGAATGTGGATGATAATGTGTGATCTTGGTTGAGAATAGTTGCAGACCGGGGTAGATAATGCTGTTGCTGATATTGTGAGTGAAACAGCCTTCTCACCACATTTGGCAATGAGAAAAACCAAAAGAATTATGAGGCTATGTTCGAATTTCCATATGAGCAGCAATATCTGAGGTCGGATGAAGAAGCGGTTCGAGAAGTCAACCTTTGTTCATGTGTGAGAAGCATATTCGCAACAGAATGCAAAGAAAGCTTCTTCTATCCCAGTAGTAAGTGAAGCAACAATGGTATTGTACTCTAATCCGAGACCTCCAAGAAGTTGAAGTATCAGGTCTATTTCTTTATTGGTTCTCCTACTGTAGCAAGATTGTCTGAACAGTTTTCATCTTCAAGATGTATTCCATCATAGACTCTCCCTCCCCTTTTTTATAGTTTGAAATTCCAATCTAAGTTGCATAATCCGCCTGCAGCTTTTCGATAAAGAAACTGAGCTGAAGAACAATCCAGGCTTCATGAGACGTTTGATAACCCACAATTTGGCTCATTATACCAGGAGTTAGGCTGGAATATAACCAGCTGAGGATCCTTCGATCAAGGCGCCTCAGTTGAACGAACTTAGGATTGATTTCACCAGAATGCAGTTCCTTCGGTGGACACTATTTGACCCATAAATGAAATCTTCAAAGCCATTTGCAAACACAACATTCTCCATTTGAGTTTTCCATAGGATATAATTATTTCTATCAAGTTTGATAGGTAGAGGATGATTGAGTGTTTGTAACGAGCTTGCGTGCCAACAACGACCTCTGTATATTCAGGAAGATTGAATCGATGAATTCTCTCTTTCAGAAGCAGAGATAAGAAACTAGGTTTCAATCAAAGAGGAAACAGAGAAGACACCAGATCGAAAGAAAGTAGAGAAAAAAAATCAAGAAATTCGTTGCGGCAAGATCGAAGAAACCAAAGCTAGGGTTTTCAATTCAAAACTCTGATACCAAGATAGAGAAGACGACATGAAGAGAGAAACAGAGAAACAAAACTAGAATTGTATTACCAAACTGTGATTCATCTTACTGTTTTTAGAACAGAGAGATATTTATAGAGTGATTGAATATCTATTCTAGAATCTCAGTTGGCTAGGAGGTTATAACCATATGCTAGCGGACTGTTTGGCTATCAACGAAAACCCAAAAACCCTACTATTGCAATACAGTCTAATTGGAGACTTGAGAACTGGAGCCATTATATCGTTTCCTATGGGAACAAGTTATGCAAAGACGAATATCTGCACTGTGAAAAATTAATTGTCTTATAAATATATGTACACATCATATTGATAACTGTTTTTCATTAATTTCTGCATTCTCATCAAGGTATAACCTCTTTGAAACGGCTTTCTTATCATTTTTTAACGACCAATTTTTCTTAAACGTAAATATGGCCTTGTATCACAACATTCCTCCCAGTGAGTTTGTCCACGCATTTGTAGCTGAGGTTAGGAAAAATTCACTGATCGAAAAATATTTTTAAAGGTATCTAAATCTTTACTTTTATTTTGATTTTTAAAAAATGAGAATTTATATTATAAATATTTATAAATGTTAAAATGCAATTGCCAGTATTCATGTTTCTTAATAACCAAACATATTTTTGCAAATTCTAGGAGTGGCAAATCAAAGCATAATTACTTAAATGATTTAATAACAACATTATATTTTTACTTTAAATTAAAACATATGGCTTCAAATCATAATATAAATAATTTTTTTTTCAAATTTCCTATGCCAGGTCCGTCCCTGTTAACTAAAATGAATTCTAGTTAATTGGTTTCCTGCTCATATTAAACATCCTTCACATGAGGAGGTAAGTATCCAACATCACTAGAAATGGAGCATGACAGATCATGTTAAACAATTAGTTGCCTCAAAAGTTTATTACTCTTGTTAAGGTAATTAATATTCATTGGCAATATAGTCGTCACTTGTATAGGTTTGGCCAAGCAAATTATTGATATGCCAGCAGATAAATCCGAGCAAATGAGCAGAATGAAATTGAAACTGCTTGGCTCAGAAGGGAAGATGACAGGAAAGATCAGAAAGAGTAGCCGTGACTGCTTTAAGCTTCTGTCATGGCCAATAAGACGTGGCTTAACTGGTTGCTCAGATGGTTGGTATAGGGAGGGAAGGGGAGGGATCTAGGGTTCGAGTCCCATTGAAAACATATTTATGAGGAACAAAATATTATGTTGTAATACGCAAAGTGAATATATATAAAAAATTAAAATAAAAACTTCGTCATGCATGATATCAAAAGGCACTATTACATAGATATACACTATGAAACATGCCAGCATGAATCCATGGACTGACTAATAGACTGAGTAATTGTTTAGTCCCATCTGTATGTTGACGTGGGAAGCCCTCGTACTCACAGTCCATATCTACCAGATTCTGGTGTAATATATAGGAAGCCGTATAAAGATGAGAGAAAAAGGGTGAAAACGAAGTATATGCGCGGACAGAAAGGAATATTAATGGCCACTTACACTACCCATCACTTCCGGTTCTGGCAATTGTTCCATTCACCACATGTGTGACTAGGTTCACTTTATCCCTCCTTGGAATTACTCACTATAAAATACAAAGGCTCATTAGGCAATAGACTTACCAAGAAGCAAAGTTAAGCGTTGGATGCATGCATATAGAATTAAACTGGCCAATGTCCCCTAGAGTTCCCTTGACCACTTCATCGGGACCTTCTTAATGGCTTCCTACTGAAGTGTTTGGGGAACCTGGTCTACTTAATACCCTAATGTAGCATCATCTACAAGCTTGATAAAGGTTGATGGTGAGTCTGCCCTTCTTCGTTACTAGTTAGAAGTTTTCTATGTTGCAATTTAACTCATTGTTTTTAATTTATTTGAATTATTCTGTCGGCTGTGTTATTTATTAATACAGCTCAACATTAATGAGGTTTTCTTACATTGGTGCCATTTATTTAAAGATAAGATCATATTCAAGCAAAAGGATAAGCTACGATGCACTTGTTAGTCGGTCATCAACATGTGTTATTTGTATGAAGGAACAACTCATTACACTTCACACTTGGGTTGGGCTTATATTTTTTGTGAAGAAGAAACACAGCGTACAACAGGTTTCCTTTGGATTTGGGTTCCGCGGTGACAAATTTTATTTTATTTTTTTATTCCATTTTAATCAAGAAAGTATTTGGGGAATGCTAATCCAGCACATTGAAGCCAATTTGAGTTCTCTCTTGATTTCATTTGTTACACTTATCTGTAATCAAACCTGCCTGGATCTCTTCCATGGTAGACACGATAAAAAGAGAGTTCTATCTATGCTCCAAACTTGGCAAGCTTTGAGTTGTAGACAAAGCAGTTCAAAACCAGGCAGTTGTAAACCAGTGAACAATCTTTGAGCATCAACTGGAAAAAAGAAAAAAAGAATTATGGCAGTAATGACAATGTTAGTATGTTCCAGACAGAGTTGGAAGCAATATATTGTATGTACAAAGTCAATGTATTGTAAGACACTGATATAATAAATTAGTTCAGAAGTTCTTTGAGAACTCACTTATGCAGAAAAATGATTCCTGATTTGAACTAGTAAATTGGGACTCGGAACCAACCCCAAGATCATCACACTTCCCATAATCTGTCACAACTCATTTTTAGATCCTGAATCAAATTAAGGTGATCACCTCCCCCGGACATTTTCATTAGCTGGGGCCAAGCCGCATGCAGAACTTGGTGAGAGATGTTATATGATTCATTGAGAACATGGACCATACATATGGTGGGGGTCATTAATCTTTAATTTTCATCCAGTAACACGTACTCAATAACAGATATGCAAATTATTTATCAATTAATCTCTAGAGTTGCTAATTATTACTGATCATTCACCATCAAAATTATGTTAGCAATTTTTTCTAAATGTTACAGTCGGATTTCACACTCCATTTTTCATATCAGTAAGATCTAGAACATATTTATTATTCAGAAATAATCCCCAAGAAGAGAATTCCCAAATTCAAGAAAATATTGAGTGCTTTTTTCTTTTCACTTTTTCTTTTATATATATATATATATAGATATATATATATATATATATATATATATATATATATTTTAATAACAATAAAATCATCAAAATCACTTTAATGTTGGTCAGAAATATCCCTGTTGACAAAATACACGTGAATTAACTATACATAATATACTTCTTAATTTAGACACACAGCCTGGGCTAACCTTGGCATACAAGAGTTGAAGTGATTTAATTTATAAATAGAACAATGTATGAGAAACGACTTTTAATACTTACCGCCCAGGTGAAAATTTTATGTACATTTCTTTCAAAACTCTGTGCAAGAAAAGACTTTTAATGTCACTCAATCCTTGAGGTGAAATGATCTCGCGGTTTTGAAAGTGAATTTTGAAATATGATCGAGCACCAAACCCTTGAAGGATGGGGATAATCTTTGTTAATTTACACCATCCGATGGAAAGGAAAAAAGGTGTAAAATGCCTAAACAGTTAAAAGAGAATAAATTTTTTGATTACATTTTAAAAAATAAATTTATAGATCTAAACCATCTTTCTAAAGCAGAAGTATTAGGATTCATCTCAATATAACAAGAATGTCAGATAACAAAAAATGTAACACAACCTAAATTAAGTTGAATGCTCTCAACCCTAATTCTAGCCCTGAGCCACCGAATGGCTTAGACTGGGCAAAGGGCCCCAAAATTTGTCCTCTTCAACATGTATATGACTCATATTATCTCAAGATTGATATGAATTAGCATGTAGTTGTATATTTAATTTTCTGGGAATGTCTACTTTTCCTTTGGACAACCCAAAGCTTATAGGTGGTATAGCAAATTACCATGTGCAAGCTAATCACAGGCCGGAATATAGGCTGAGAACGGGGAAGAAACAGGAGCAGGGAGCTGGTTCACGTTGATATTGTTGGAAACCTTATGGATCTTTACCTCCACATTGTTATGATATTGCCTATTTTGCGCCTAAGCTCTCATAGTTTTATTTTTGGACTTCTCCCCTAAAAGGTTTCATGCTAATTAGATGTTGTCCATACTTATAAACTCATGACCCTGGACTTTGAGTCACACCATCAACTCCCTCTCGAACAAAGTACCACAATGTCTCTCAAACTTAAGTTTTTCTTGTCTTTATTGCATTTAGGGGCACACACCTTACATGAAACTATTTCGTTTAAGCTCACCACATCATTTTGTTCAAATCCCACCCAAACTAAAAGCCCGAACCAACTAGCTCTAATACCACTTGTCGAAAACCTTATAGACCATTTCCTCCACATTAGTATGATATTGTCCATTTTGGGCCTAAACCCCTTGGTTTTGTTTCTTACGATTCTCCCCTAAAGACCTCATACCTATCGATGCTGTCCATACTTATAAACACTCATAAGCCGTGACATCGGGCGCACACCAATGGATAGCTTTCCAACAAAAAACTATGACATTGTATTAAGTTATCTGGCTCAAACCAAGAATCTAAAATGTATCAAATCAATTTGACTACAACCCAATATGCTACGCTGCATATGGTCTGAGATGTTTATACAAAGACTTCATAAAATGGATACTTTGGCCTATCAATGTAGGATTGGTATTTCGATGCAGAGATGAGAATCGGGTTCAACACAATGATTGAAGGAGTAAAATCAGCCGTGGATGAACTATTATTTATATATATTTTTTCATGAAATCTATTTTCATATATGACTGAAACCGTCGTAACAATTTCATGAAATCTATTGTTAAACAATTAATTCTCCTAAAGCTCAAGCTTTGTCTATACCCGCTCATGGAGAGCTTCCAACAACCAAACTTATCTTGGACTCTTAAATAAACAAATGGAAACAAATATTCAAATTGCGCAGAGATGACTTGAATTGACGTCCTTCAAAACTAGCTTTGATACCATATTAAACAATCAACTTTCCTAAAAACTCAAACTTAAAAAGATTTGGGTTCAATATGAATTTCATGTTTCTTAACACCTACCTATCTCTAATCCTTCCGCCCTAGTCCCATATACGGGTGCAAGGTTCTTGTGTACGCTTAGCACCAAGGATATAATGGACCCGATTAGATCAGAGAAATCCGTATCAAGTCAGAGAATTTGAACCCGGCCCGAATTAGCTTTTTAAAGATGAAGAGAAGGAACAATATCGCCTAGTGGGCAAACAAAAGATACCCCGATATCAAGAGACCTCGTTGTCAAGCTTCATGGTTATTTAAGATGTTAACGAAGGTCAAGCTATAAGAGTGACCTTTCTTAATGCGTGGTGCATACCACATTCGTGTAAGGTAGCCAAAAAGTATGAAATGGTATCCCAAAAAGGGAAAGAAAAAGGTCGAAGGGAATAATGAGCACCACTCGCTCAATCACATTTACTCCAACCCGTAAGTGGGGGTAGAAGTTCACTTCCCTAGCTTTATCCCTCCCAACCCCCTAGAAAAACATGTGCCCGAGTGGAAATTTATCAGGGAAGTCACCATAAATAGCGGGCTCATATCGCATTTGCTCACCAAGTGTAGGCACTTTGGGGTGAAGCTGAATAAAAGAAGACATCGAGTGTCCCCTAGAGTTCCCTTGACCACATCATTGGGGACCTTAATTCTCTCTAGTTATAATATCGCTTCCTACCTAAGTGTTCGGGGAATCGGGGAACTCTGAGCCATTTGATATTTTAGTTGATCAATGAAGGAAAATACATGCTACAAGGTACAAAAATTTAATCTCATCTTTTTTGCGAATTTGGAACTACTTTTCTTTACTTTTTTTGAGATCCAACAAATTTAAAGTCTATATGAATATTTCATCTTCTCAAACCGACCGAATGGTCATCTCAAGCCTCGCCTATTTTTTGGCTCACTATATATAACCTTATTTTTTTTTCCTTTTCAGGATGAACCATGGGTGTTGTCACACGCCTTTCTTTGCTCGTGTGTGCGGCGCCTAGGAACTCCGGGCTAGGGCCAGCCTTCTCGCCAATGCCTCACTAGCTCGAACACTAAGGCTTACGGCACTTCAACTCGCATTTTATTAGCTACTAAAAATACAAGATTACTCAGATGTGCTCCCACACCTCTGGCTCAATGCTTTTCTTTGGATCCAACCCAACATAATGAATTAACCAAGTGAGCACGCAGTTCTTTATATAGGGGATGCTCAAGGGCAATCCTAGTACACAATGACTAAGAGTCCTACTCTAACTCTGTCTTCCAATCCGCCAGCCGCAATCCTTCCCGCATTAGAGTCCTCGACCGAATGAAACCTCCCGTAATACGCCCACATCGATTCCCACCACGTAGCAGGAGTACTCCGCCTAGGAGTCCTGTCCCGCCTAGGGAGTCTCAGCCTCGCCAGCCTCCGCCCTCGAGAGACCTTCCCGCCCAGAGTCCACCACATAGAGTCTCTCCCGCCTAGGAGTGGGAGTTCTTCCCGCCTGGGAGTCCTACTCCGCCAGGAGTCCCACTCGTGACAAGACTCCTTAGGCTGTAGGAACTTTGCTTGCACTCCCCGGGCCAGGGATGCTTGCCGCCCCAAGGCCTCTCCCCCGCCCCACAACAGCCCTACATCTCGCCCACTGATTCCGTTTGCCTCAAGTGCCACGCCCCAGGCCCCCTCTAAGCCGTGAGTGCCGTGACAGCCACTGTGCGCGTCCCGACCGGATTACTTGCTTGCCTTCCGCTCATGTGCGTGCTTGGCTCACGCTTTGTGCCTCCGGACACATGTTTTCCCAACCTTGCCTTGCTCGTTTTCCCTCTCAGTGCCACTGTGGCCAAGGCAAGGCCCTCATGCCGCATTTGAACTCCACGGCCATTCGGGCCGAGGGGCTAACAAACCTCCCCACTAGAGGTATTCAACGCCCTCGCGACTTCAACCGCGCATACCGGGCGATCTGGCTCAACCGAAGACAATGTAGCACCCTTTTTTTCCCGCCTTGCCTCACCGGACGCCCTTCAATGAATCAAGTACTGGTCCACTCGTTTCTTCCGCTTCCCATCTTCCCGTCCCGCAGATGCTGCACCCTTTTAAGGAACTCGACTCTAACCATAGGCGTGGTTCCGCTTGTTGTACCGTCGGCTCAGATCACCGTGATAAGCTTCGTGAAGCTTACATGGAATGCCCAGCGTGAAGCTTCAACCTCTCTCGTAGCTTCAATTTGTAGGCCACGCCCCTACACGCCACACAACTTCAAAGGGTCCATCAGAGCTGAATCAAACCTCTCTCAAACTCCATTCTCGATTCTTCCATCTCGAGGAGTTAATTTCACCGTGAACCATCTCCCTTGCTCAAATTCCCGAGGTCTTCCCCGCTCCGCCCGGCATACTTCTTCCTTCGCTTCATTTGCCTTCTAGGCCGTTTCTCGGCTTCATCAAGCAAATTCGCCGAGACTTTGCAAACTGCACTACCGGGCTCACACTACGCCCGTGTTACCAGAACCGCACGTATTCAGGGGCGCACGCGGGTCGAACCCGATTGCTACCTCAAAAGGGCTCATACCGTGGTCAACTTCACGCAGACGTAGACAACCGAGCCGGCTCTGTAGTTCCAACCACTCGAGGCTGCTCGACGGCGGCGCAAATACTCTTCCAACACCCGATTCACTTCTGCCCGACCATCAACCCGAGGGTGATTCGCAAATGGCAAATCCCGCACTGCACTCCACACATCTTGGAACGCTTCAACCCAAAACCTCGTCTCGTAAACCGCCGCATCTCGACGCTACTATGTCTTCAGTGCATCCTAAAATGTCTTCACAACATTGTCAAGAAGATGCGTGTCGCCTCTTCACCGACACTCACCGTGGTCGATGAAGACGTAGCAGACATGGAGAACCCGGGCCTACCACCACCAAAACCGATCCGAAGCCCCTACTTTCGGAACCCACCGATGAAGTCCATCGATACACACCCATGGCTTCTCCCGTGAATGGACGGGCCAAAAATAATCCCGCTTCCTTCTTCCGCCGCCTTGTCAACTTGACAAACATGGCATGTCTTGATATGCCAGTAACGTCTTCTCCTTCATCTTAGGCCAATGAAAAGACCGCGGCCAATAAAGCAAGCCAAAGTTCTTTTCCTCTCCCGGTGACCAGCCCATCTCGTATCATGCAAAGCTTCCTTCAGCAGCTCCCGTCTGCTTGCTCAAGGCACATATAGCTTCCTCCTCAAGTACAGCAACTCATTCCCTCGAGCCGCATTCGTGGTGCCATCTCTCCGCGCTTACCAGTTTGATATCGCTGAGCTCCTGTGCGCCCAAGTCTAACTCGCTGTTTGAAATCTGTCACAACTGAGCTCAACGATCCCACATAACTTGCCACTTCCTTCCTACTCAAAGCATCCGCCACTTGGTTGTGTCGACCCTGGCCAGGCAATCCAATAATAAAAATCAAAAGCTCCGCCAAGAACTTCTGCCATCGAGCTTGCTTGGCGCGTTTTCCGAGTTGTGAAGAAGGTGTTGGCAACATTGTCGCCACTACTACGAACCGAGCCCCATCGCAAGGCTTCCAAGTCTCAAGGCAATGGATGACCGCAAATATCTTCTCATGGGCGCTGTACCTTTTCTCCGCTGCATTCAACTTCCGACTCCCCTCAAAGGCTACTCGGATGCCCCTTGCACCGCGATTCACCTAGGCCCTGTCCGACATCCCGTGTGCACTTCAAATCCAAGAACTCCATGCTCCGCGCCTCAATACCCGCCCGAGGTGATCGCATATTCGGCTTCCGGAAGGCGCCTGGCACCCCCGCATCCCATTCCCACTTCCTCTCTTTTTCAAAAGATCCGGCGGAGAGCACCGGGCATATCTTGAATAGCCCAGTATGTTCTAGTGTTTGCTAAGCCGAGAACGACGGCAGCTCAGTCACCTGCCGGTCAGCAATCTCGAATTGTCGCCACCTTCGCACCATCCTTCGATCCTTATCTCGACTTTGAAATCGTATGACCCAAACTTGATCTCTCGGGCTCCGAGCAAACTCTTCACACTTCTTTCTTCTTTCTGACATAACCGGTTCTCGCCTCACCAGCCGCCACCATCTCTCGAGGTGTACCACGTGACTAGAGTCTGGGCCAGATCACTATGTCGCCTGCTTATACCACCACTTAAACAACCAGGAAGTCAAATAGGACATCATTCATGAGGTTACAAAATGTAGTGGGAGCATTAGTCAAACCAAAAGGCATAACTAAAAATTCAAAACTTCCATACCGTGTTACACATGTAGTCTTTGCCTCGTCCCCTTCAGCCACGCGCACTTGCCAATATCTCGATCGCAAGTCTACCATGGCAATTTCTACCTGCTCAATCGACGATCAACAGCTCCTCGCTAAAACAAAGGTATCGGATACTGTTCTTTGATCGTGACTTTGTCTGCGCTCTGCATCCACACATCCGAAGCGTCCCATCTTGCTTCTTCGAAATCAAAGACGGGTGAGCCCATACGGCTGCTGAGGCCTGACCACCCACATCCAAGAACAACTCCGCCAACCGCCTCGCAACTCTTCAACTCGTGGACCCATCCGATAGGGAGCTTTGGAGCGTGAGGTCTCACCTCGGCACGAGCCCCATCTCGATGATCCGTCGCCTTCTCTGCGGGCGCCTTCTAGGCAATCCCCGAGGCATAACACGCAAATCTCCTCGCAGATGCTAGCTATGGCATCTCGGCACCCTCACTTGTTGGTCTCGGCTGATCTCTCGATCATTGCCGACATTTGTGTGCTCACCCTTCCAAGGCTTTCTCGAGCTTGCAGGGCAGACAAAGGTCTTCTCCTGAAGGTCTCTTAGGCGACGGTTGATGCTTTGCCACAAAGCACGGCCGGCTTCATCCATGATCAATGCCCATTCAAGTAAGCAGAACAAGGCTACTCGTTTCGAAGAAATCGCTTGCCTAATATGAAATCAAAATCATCCAAAGGAACACTAAGGAAGTCTATCGCACCTTCCCCAATCCCCCCATCTCGACCGCTATGTTCTTTCGCTATACCATGCGCTCTCAGGTTGGCTATTTACGGCCAGCTTATTGTCATCTTAGCTAGCTTCAAACCGAGTCTGGTTGCTTCCCTTGTTGATACAAAATTGTGGGTCGCCCCACTGTCTACCAATGCCACAATTTTCTCGCCTCCCGCCGCCAACCCAACATATACGCTCCTTCGTGAGTCGCGCCACCTCGCATCACATTCAACAACCGAAGAGGGTTGTTCGTAGCCTCGCCCGCCATCTTCCCCTTTCTTCGCCTCCGGAAGTGCATTGAGCTTCTCTCCTTCTTTCGGGCAATCCCTCGCCGATGTGCCCATCGCATAAAGCATCCCGACCGGCCGGTAGTTTGCAGGAAGTCGCCTCTTCCCCACCTTTAGCCCTCAGACCCCGCGGCTTCTTCCAACCCTTGCCTCCACTCTCGGGAGGGCTTCCATCTGACCTTCCTGGGCTCGACTCCTGTTGTGGCCTTTCCTTTTGGGTGGGAGTAGAGGAAGAGGTCACTCGTACGGATAGCAAATTGCCGCATGGCCGAGGGCAAGTCTGGGACACTTTCGCTTCCGCTTCGGGCCAGCCTATCCTCGTAATCCCGACATGAAGTCAACGATTTTGTCTACTTCGCATTACGTCCTTGATGTCAAGGATCAACGAAGCAACTTCCTTCACATAATCTCTCCGACCAGCCCGCTCGCCGCCGTGAGATTCTCGCCATCCACGCCAGGTGCCGCGGGTAAGAACCGATCTTTCGCCTTTTTCAAGATCTCCTCGATTCGCTCCGCCGCCAGCAGCCGCCGCCGCCGTTTCCGTCCGCCACGCTTTGCATCACCCACAAATACATAAGGGTTATCGCAATTCGCTCACCTCACCGTATCGAAGCAAATGATGAAATATTGCTCCACGTCCCAGGAAGTTCTCCAAGCTCCTTTACACAAGGCGCCTCAATCAAAAGCCCCCCGCCTGCACTCGCACCTTCAGGAGGCGGATCTCGCAGCATGGCGTGCTCCCCGCACCACCGCCGCTTTCGAAGAACACGATCTCTCCCTCTAGAGATCCATCCGCTCTCACTCCCGCCATGGCCCGCACCGGCCATGGAATGACCCCATCCCGCCTCTACGCTCTCTCCTGGTTCCATCGATTCACGCCAGAGGTCAAGCCCGCAGACAAGATCAGCGATCCGAAATGGGGGGCAGAGCTCGCCCCGGCCACTGCGGCTCTATCTCCGCCAAGCCCTCGACACTGGTGCTCTACTACGCCATCTCGTTACTGGGCTTCACGCAGCGCATCAACCGTCATCCTCGCGTTGGCCATCCTTGGCTCTGATACCAACTGTCACACGCCTTTCTTTTTGCTCGTGTGCGGCGCCTAGGAACCCGCTAGGCCAGCCTTCTCAATGCCTCACTAGTCTCTCGAACACAAGGCTTACTTCGGGCATCTCTCTCAACTCGTATTTTATTAGGGCTACTAAAATACAAGACATAATTTCTCGCATGTGCCCCAATAACCCTGGTCAAATTTTTTCTTGATCCAACTCCGTAACATAATGAATTTTAACCAAGTGACACGTTGTGCCCTTTATATAGGATGCCTAAGGGCAATCCTAGTACAATAATGACTAAGAGTCCTACCTAACTCTAGCTCTCCAATCCAAAGAAGCTGAAGACAATCCTTCCCGCATTAGGGGAGTCCCGACCGAAGAAACTCCCTGACACACCACACGATTCCCACCCGACTAGCAGAGTCCTCCCCAGCCTGGGAGTCCTGGTCCCGCCTGAGTCCCAGGCCTCGCCTAGGAGTCTTCCCCGCCGGTGACCTTCCGCCCAGGGAGTCCAAATCGCAGAGTCTTTCCCGCCTAGGATTAGGAGCTTCCCGCCTGGGAAATCCCACCCGCCTAGGAGTCCTTAATGCCAAGACTCTCAGTCGTAGGAATCCTTGTCGCACTCGATAAGATGTTACGCCTGCTCTCTCTCGCCCATAACAATGACATTCGCCTCCCACCGACCGCTTGCCCGCGCCACGCCCCAGCCCCCAGTCGAGTGCCGTGACACGCACGCGCGCCGTACCAACGGATACTGGTTGTTTTCCGCCATTTTACGCAGCCGTCACGCCAGACTCTGACATTACGTTTTCCAACCTCGCTTTGCTCGCTTCAGCGGCCATGGGGCCAAGCGCGCGGTCTCCTCATGCCGCACGGACTCATGCGTTGACCCAGTTCAGGGGGCTGTGTGTCCACCAATGCTACACACACCCCGATTAATTCCATGGAATCTCGATTAATGAGTAAATCCTCCAATAGTCCTAAAGAGATTTTGAAACTGTGAGAACTATTAGGAGTAAACTCAAAAGATCACCACCGAAAGCTACTACAAAGGGAATTGCTACTATAACCTTGGTTGGTGATAGCATGAGGCATATAGATTTTTCGCTACATCTTGGTCCTTTTTTTCTGGTTATACACCCACCCTACCAAATTATTAGATTGTCGTCACGTCAAGTTCTTTAATTAATTACATGATAACGTACTATAATGTAATAAAATATTCTGCTTAAAAACACGTAAGGTGGGGCATATTCTAATTAATTTAATACCGTTAAGGCCTTTTTTTCCCGTGTTCTTGGTAGATATTGAAGAAGAGTGGCAAATGTATGCAAATGAGTATTCATCAGTGGGAGAATGCATTAGTGCTTGTTATGAATACCCCCAAAAATAAATAAAATTAACGTGATAAATAAAATCTTGAGCAAATTACTTGCACTTCATCACTTTTGAAAAGCCTCATGGACCTTATTGATCTGAATCAAACTTTTTTATTTTATTGAAAGGTCTCTCGTAGGATTAAGACACATTTTCACGGGAAGAAAATCCTGTGAGATCACAGACTGCGCTTGAGTAGGAAATAAAGGTGGGAGGTGACAAATTTTTCAAGTAATACTATGATACTTTACGCATCACAACAGTTTCTTTTTCACTTGGGAGCCCAAGAAGCTTTGTTCTCTGGAGAAGAATAAAATTGTGGAAATGATTCGCTCAAATCCGAAGATTTACTTATCTTCTCGCCTTTACATTTTCTTCCCCGTGCCATCTCAATATTTTGCTTAAAGTCTACAATTCAAATACACGGGTCGATGGAAATCGCACTTTGGTTAAAGGAACAAAGTACTAGGTTCCATGTTCTCCACTTCTCTTCCAATCAATGGATTGGAGCTATATATGTGGCACTACATGTTTAAATCGTAGGTGACTGAATGTGATCTATTTAAGAATATATAAATAATGCCAATATTGTTTCGAAACATTTCACTTCTCATTCTAATTGTATCCCACATAAAAATGTATGTCATATAATTCAACATAAAGCAAAGTATTCGCCAATGATGAATTTGAGATACTACCCAGAATGGGATTAGCTATGGAAGTGCACGTACACTGTGTGAGTAACCGTAACACTTATGGTGATCCAAAATCCTGGCCAATGCAATACCAAGCAAATGACCCGAGCTCACAGTGTGAAGGTCAGACAAAATCGACAACCACCCTGCATCATATAGATGATCGACACACGAAAGCAAACAGACCGCTGACATGGGAGATAAAGCAAACAAGGTATGCGTGGAAGTCCACCGGCGAAGCACAAACACGCTAACATATAAACGCTAATGTAGAAATTAATAAGTAATGTGCGACGCGAGGCTACCCATAAATGCCCATTCATAAACGCCCGTAATTACAAAATCCTCCACGGTGGGTATATAATGTATGGATAAAAATTCGACAAGACCGATTTGGTATTTTCATCACTAAACAAATTTTTAGAGGGACACCTAAACCTTTCCATTTGCATCGCCTGTAACAAAAAATCCCATGCATCTCTAAGTTGGCTGAAAAGAATGTCGAAGCTCACTTCCAACGCGTCCAATGGGAGAATTCCTCCACAGCTCACATTTAGTTAACCACGATGTCGCCGAATCCGCAGGTCGAGGATCAAGAAGAATCCCACCAACAAATAGCTTCTCGCCGTTTTCGTCGCTAACGTGAATTGCGGTGAGGAGCAATGCAATCTTGTAGAATGCGGTAATCCCTCACTCTTCACCCCACATCCCAATCCCATCCCAACCTTGAGCAATGAGTCCACTTAATTGTAACTTCTCTCTTCCCCAAAGAACCAGATCGCCCTTCCCGTTTAAGAACTCTCGATCCGCCCGATCTTCTTTCTCCATTCGCAGGTGTCAGACTTCCGATGAGTCTTAAACCTCATACAAGCCCAATTTTTTTCTCATGAATATTTGAAGGCTTAATGTCCAATTTAAATGTCAAATTATGGAATATTCACCCAAATGTGTGTTTTGCAGGAATTTAGAGAAAAGAAGCTAGAAAAGCAAGAAAAAAGCAGCAAAAATGGGCTAAGGTAGAACATGAAGTATGTCGCGACATTTTACAACTATGTTGTGACATAAGTTGTGAAGAATACGGGTATAAAATGTTGGGACATAGGGAATTATGTTGCGACATAGTTTTGCCATAACTAGCAGTTTTTTTTATGTCGCGATATCTGGGAATTTCGTTATGTCATGACATACCTTGAGAAGTGCACCTGAAGAAACACCGAACTATGTCAGTGACATAGAAAGAATTTTACATGCGACATAAACCAAAGATTGTTACAAGGTTTTATGTCACGACATAAAACCAAAGTAAAAAGGGTAGAATTCATGTCGTGACACTCGGGAACCTATGTCGTGGATATATAAACTAACCTGAAGGAAGTGAATTATGACACATCATAGAACACCTGTGTCACGACATAGAACATCTGTGTCACGACATAACAAAGAGAAGGAAGAAGAAAGTTTGTCCCGACATAGAAAACTCAGTCGCAATAGAAGCTAGCACAGAGTTGGAAAATGTATGTCGCGACAGGAGTCCTTATGTCATAACAAACCATTCAAACATTGACACTGCAAGGCATGGAACTTATGTAACGACAAAGTTATTTCATGTCCGACAATCACAAGCCAAGCTCAACAAAGCTATGTCGCGACATAATTAAACTATGTCGTGACATAACTTAAGAAAATAAAATGTTACGACAAAGCCATCAAGCCATGACAAAGACAGAAGCCAAAAACAGAGGCTACTATGTCGCGACATAGACCAACTATGTCACGACAAAGTCGTCAATTGAGCCTGCACGCAACCCACGTCATCAACCTTGATTTTAGGCCCAACATCATTTATTGGGGCTATAAATAAGCCCAGTGACAAAAAGTTAAGAAAATGAGGAAGTACTCCACCATTTTAGGAATAGAAAAGAGAGTAGAGATTTTTTTTGAGAGATTATCGTATGTCGTTTCTTTTTTATCTTCAGAATTTATTTATTTTTTCTTCCTATAATCGAATAATCAGACCGAGTCAGACTCTTAAGCTAAGATCAATGAATACTTAGCTCCATTTATGTCTGATCTTCAAGGTTTTTCTAGGATCTGAGTTGTACTCTTAAGCTAAGATCAATGAATACTTAGTTCCATTTATGTCTGATCTTCAAGGTTTTTCTAGGATTATTTGTGGAACTATTTTCTGGAATTTATTTCTAGAATCCCTTTTTCTTCAGTCTGTTTACAGCCTCAACGAATTTGTTAGGCCAACTAGTTGTTAATGTTTGTGAACCAGTGATGGAAGGTCAGTTTCTTTGCGGGAGAAAGGGGCTAGGTGTTCGAAAGTTATGATTGTAAAGGATAAATGATTGTTTTGGGTTTTGAGAACTTGATTGATTTAATCGGTATTGTTCATGTAGTGAACTATTTTTTATATTAGTAGCTTGGACCCAGAAAAGGGTCATATCTTGCTCTGATTTCCAAGATAGAGATTTCTGAGAGTATGGAGCAGTTACTTGGGGGTATGTTAGATTAATGTTATGGAACTAATGAACTCTAAATGACATCGTGGTAGATCATCTCTGTTCGCTGAGACAATCGTGATGATTTATCAAAACAATGCTAGAAAACGCTTCCAACAAACACCCTCCACATCCCATGGTTAGCTAAATAGAGCTCCATCAAGAGAGACACTCCACCAACTTAGAAGATTGTGGTATCGATTACTTTTGAAGGAGGCTTTGTGTTATCCTGTTTTGAGTGTGTGGGTACAACTCAATTTAAGAAATGATTTGTGAAGTATTGGAAAAGAAAACAATTAGATCTTAAAGAGGTCGATTTACAAAAATGGATACATTCATCCAAATGAATCCCGCCGCATCACTACCTGACCTAAAATAAGAAAACTAAACTTAAAACAAAACTAAATGTAAAGAAAATAAAAAGAAAATTATATACAATGAGACTTCAACCTTCCAACAAGCACAAAAACTTATTGAAAATCCAGACCGGAAGCCACCCGCACTTACTCCCTGTGAGTTTCTATTTATAGGCTCGTGGCCTTGGGGCCCTAAAAACGCCGATAATTACGGCGCTCGAAAAAGCCTGCAATAAAATCTTTCATGCCCTAGTACGATGTCTTAGTGCCGCCGCGACATCGAAATCGCTATGTCTCGTTAACTCTTGTCTCAAATATCGCTCGCCGTGATCGACTTTGGATGTCGTACGATGTCACGACTTTGGATCCGCAGCTTCCGATCATTTCACCGATGTCGTGGACATTGTTAACCTACGTCGTGACATTGGTTCGATAAGTTTCACTCCCGACGCTTGATATGATGTCGCGACATTGCTGATCCAAATGTAGCCATTACTTGCATCTTCTCTTTCCGAAGTCACTTAGATGTCATGACATTGGAACTGGGTGATGTCGCGACATTGAACACTTGATGTTTTGAGGCCCTCTATCAATATCGTGGCTTATGTTGCGACATTGAGTTGGTTCTAATTTACCTTGGTTGCTTTAATTCTGATGTCGACAACATCATCCGGCGTCGCCACATTGCAAGTTTAGTTCTGTTCAAGCTCTCGGGTCGGCGTCGCCGCTGATGTCGCGGCAATGCGTCGCCATTACTGGTAATTTCGCCTTCCTACTTTTGTTAAGCTGTCACATGATGTCACGACATTTAAGATGCAGTATTGCAGATCAACTCTGATGTCGCGACATTGCATTTGTAGTTCTGAAAGTGTTTAGCCTTACGTTACGCATATTTGGAAATAATTCTCTCGCTCGATGTCATGGACATTGAATTTAAGTTCTATAGTCTTTAAGCGATATCGCAGCTTATGTCGCGGGCAATAAGCCGCTATTGCAAAATTCCTATCGGTCTATTTCAATCGATGTTACGCGATGTCGCCATATTGAGAGTAATCAGATGACACTCTCCATACAATGCTCGCAACATTGTTCTTCGTGCCGACATTGCCGCTTTTGCTTCCCTTTACGTTTACTTACTTTTTGCTTCTTTTCTTCAAATTTCTCAAGAAACAAATCTTGTGGAAATTCCATAATTTAATAATGAACAAGACTTTAAGCCTGAAATATACTTGAAAATGGGCTTAAAATAGATGAGTTTTAGACTTTATCATCCATACCCGACGCAAATAAGTGGTAATGCGATTAATCAACACACGATTGATCAATACAGCAACCCCGCCTCAATCTAGAGACCAATTTCACCTAGAGAACAAAATAGCAGTTATAATTTTTCCGACAATTGAAATGTGATAAAAGTCCTGAAAACAAATCAGAAACATCTATTTAGTATACCCTTGGACAATATTAGGAAAGAAAATAGTACCCTAAACATAATAGGAAAAGAAACAATACTCTAAAACAACAATAGTTAATAAAAATAATATCCTAAAAATAAAGATAATATTCAAAACAAAATAAGATTTTGGTTGACGATTTAACGCCCTGTGTCAAACACCTCCACTTGTGAAGAACTCACACGAAGTTACTCGATATCCAAGACTCATAGTGGCTAGAAACAAGGCATGATCAATAAATAATAGAAGATCTTTGAAAATCCTTACATCCAACTTGGTAAGTCAACCATATAAGCATTGTTGTTGATCTTCTCTTAACAATCTGGTACTATCCATACTTTATTTGTTGAAGCTATTATGGTCATCCTTGTCTTGAATGTTGTCTTCCACCACGGATCGACTCTGATTTGATGATAGCCACCTCTCAAGTCGGCCTTGCCAAACACAATTGCTCCAATTTAATCGATCAAGCACATCATTCAATCTTGAAATAAGAAATCTATATCCAATGACAATTTTGTTGATCTCCCTACTGTTAACACACATATGCCAACTTCCATCTTTCTTAGGCGTTAACAAAGTTGGTATCGCACATGTGTTCATGCTAGCCTAAATATGCCCCTCACTTAACAACTCTTCTACATTTTCCCTTAAGATTTTGTTCTCCTTGGAACTCATCCTATAATGAGGCACATTAGGAAGAGAAACACTTAACTAATCTATATGTGCTGTATGTTACGTATAGGAGGTAACTTGCCGTAGATGCTCGCAAGGGTGAATTCACATCATCATGACGCCCCATTTCGAACCCACACTCACCGTCAACTCGAGGAAAACTCTGCTGTGTGTCTCATATCATGAGACCCATACATGAGTAAAATAGTCACATTGGCCTACACATCATACTCACCAAAATATAGTCAACTATTATAATAGTTTCAAGAGTTGTTATATCTCTCACATCACACAAACATATATTAAAATTAAGAATTCTAATACATGTTTTACAAACATATACCTGGAAGTTTCACAATCCGGCTTTCTTCTTAAAAGGGGCCTCTAGTGAGTGCCGTCTTCCCGAACACTCCCTGTACCTGAAATAATTTTCCATCGACAGGGTGAGCAATGCCCAGTAGTGGAATTATCCTACATGGGTTACTCCCCACCTAAGTGCACATGTAATGGCAACTAAACATATTCAAGCAAATGGCTAATCCCGCTTGAATATCTATGCCTAATCCCATGTCTCGAGTCCTCACTGACTCCCTCACACATGCCTAAGCCATGGCGAAAACATCAAACAAAATATTTGTTTTAATTGTGGGCAACCCTCCGATATAAATACGTTGGACAATCCTCCAAGGTGAATTTGTTGGGTAACTCTCCGAAACAATTCATAGGCTCTCCGACGTGAATTGTTGGACAATTTTCCCAACACAATTCTTCAGACAACTTTCCGATAAAATTATTATTTTTAATAATTTTCAAAAGAATTCATCATTTGACAACTCCTCTGCTCTATTTGTCATGCACTCACACTCATCATTCTAGGGTGTTTCGTGCATATGAAATGCATTATGCTATTTCCATATAAATATATGTTAATATATCGTAAACATGGCTATATTAATAAAAATTTATATTAATAACACCATGTTATTCAAGTCATAGCAATAACACCAAAATTAGTTCACATGGGCTAATAAACAATTTAAGCAATTTATTTTGAACCGCCCAAGCAACACAAGATCACGTGAATAGTGAAACCCTAGGTCTCAAAACTGCTCACGACCATTATCTAGGGATTTTCTTACTTGGCCCAAATCGATGAATCAAAACACGCCATCCGGCCTTAACAAATCCCCATCCATTAAAATTACCTAACAAAGAATAAATCAAGTAGGAGAAGATCCTCACTCGGAGTTGTCGAACTCCACAAAATCGGTGTGTCCATGCTGTGAGTCTGCGATAGATCATCTCCTTCCTCTTTAAGCCTAACGAGAACCGACTGTCCGAACGCCGGGAAATCTAAAGAGAAGTTGAACTTTCTCTCTCTAAATCTGTTTTCTCCTCCTCACTGCCGGATACCAGGCCAAATGAGAAGGGAAATGTTCTTTTTCTTTTCATTTAATTCCATTTTTATCCCTTAGTTTGACTTTTAAGGGCTCTTTGACATGTGGCTTAATATAAGCCATTTATCTCTTATCCTCCCACTATTCATGTGACATGTGGTCACATGGATACATGTGCAGGTGACTTTGTCACATCACATGCCTCTCACAAGTTGTCATATGACACTCGACACCCGATGCCTCGAAAAACGTGAATTCACCGTCTCTGACCGACGTGGTAGCTAGATTTCACGGCAGACGATTCCAATCCGTGAAGTCTCGTTTTCATCATCCTAGATCTAGAAAAATTTTCAGATTTTGATCGAATTACCATTTTACCATTTTTTCAGAAAATTTAGAATTTTCTGTTTTACATCATCAAACTTCTTTCAACAAAGTTTCACTCTCCACCGGAGTTTGAGCTTACACCAAATTCCTACTTTCTACTTCTCCCTTCACAAATGCATCAAATGCTATGCTTCGGGTCTCTTACACTTGCCCATAACTGAGGATAGGTCATGAACAATAGTTAGAAAGTTCTTTTCCTCTGCTTGTAAAGCCTTGAGTTGGTTCTCACTTTTTGGTAACTTATTCCTCTATGCCAATCTAAAAAATTTAGTATATTCATTCACCCCCCTGCTACTATGTGTACATCTCTGAAAAGCATAAGAAATATATGTTCATAGTTCAAAGGAAAAAATCTACCTCGTAATAATTGCTTCATCCTACGCCATGTTTGAACTAGACCACGCCCCTCTCTCATCCTTATCTCACTCAATCTATCCTACCATATTTATACTATCCTTTTTAACCTATAACCAACAAATTTAACCTTTATGTCCCTCTATGAACTTTGTATATTCAAAAGAACTTATTCCACTCAGTCAACCAATCTAAAAACCCCTCAATATCAAGATCACCATTGAAGTTAGGGATATCTACCTTTAGTTTATATTCGTCATCTCCTCTATAGTTCGTTGCCACTTTCTTCCTCTCTTTCTTATTCACCACGTGGATTTGCAAATTCACCAATGCTCTGCCCTCATCCGCGGCTACCAATCTCGTGAGTTGGTCTTTTTTGATTTCATATATTTTAATGTGATTAAAATTGGGCCCTAGCGTGGCCAATTCCTACCTTGCTCCTCATCATCATTCATACGCCTGTCCATCGATCCTCAATGTTCTGCGAATCAGTTGTATTGTTTTCAACCTCTAAATTTAATTTTGAATTGATTGTTGCTGCTTGTTAATTGATCTCCAAACAGCCTGCAATCCTTAACCACTGTCTTGGGATTGGTTGCCATCACTAGCACCACTATTAGCCATTGATTGGGAGTGTCACGCCCCATTCCCTTGGCCCGACTTAAATACAAATCCGGGATCGAGCCCGGCGCGAGACAATAGCACGGGACTCTTTACCTTTTTTTTCTTTTCAGAGTCGATCTTTGGTCCTTGCGGTATACAAAACAATTTCTGTAATAACAAAAATCATTTACATATACAAAAGAATCCACACCAGTGGTGTCCATCAAAATTCTATACGAAATAGCATCAGTCCCATTTATATACGTAAACTTTACAATTTCATTTACACATCAAAGCGCGAGACATACTGTAATGAACCCCTACTAGTGTGTTGGCTCACCAGGCGAAGATCGCATGTCCTCCTCAGACCTACATTCATTAAAACCCGTAAGGCTTTACGCTTAGTGGGAAACACATCTATAACTTATATCGGTACACATGCATATATACCGAATCACAAATAACATATAATAGTAATGCATATTTAATCTTCATGAATTCATATAACAAATTTACATACCTACTCATCTCAAAATAACACTGCTTCGCATCTCAGATACGATCGAACTCAGACTTATAGCAAACTCTATACTCACTCTATCTTACACTTATACAGACTTATTCATATGTCCCATCTCCTGTATATTCATGACATTTGGAGGTTTCTATGTCTCTAGAGGGGACACATACTTATTCAGATTCCTCGTATGCGGCACTGAGCTTATACATATACTTATACTTGTCTCCCGTAGACACATACTTATGCTTGTATTAGACGAATACTTATTTAGATCTCCCAAAGGACATATATACGTACTTATACCGGGATACTCTGCCTCTGGACTTATAATTATCCGATCTCCAAAGGACATATACTTGAACTTCGTTAGGATCGACATTTATCCGCATCTCTCGTAGGGAGTTGGCGTAGCTTAGATCTTTACTCAAGTACCCGAGGTACCTATAACTTATATCTGTATCGATTCATACTTGTACTTGCCGGAGCATATCCTTGTCTTACTTGATCTTATACTTGTATTACGGAGCTATTCTTACCGGATCTTATATTTATTTCTGATCTTATACTTGTGCTTGTTGATCTTATACTTGTCTTGACGGATCTTATACTGGCTTCATGAGCTTTATCTCTTGTATTTCTGACTACAAACCTAGCTATTCTCGTACAAAAGTACCCGTAGGTACTATTGGACTTATACTTATATTTATGAATCCTATACTTATTCTATCGATACTAAGTACCAGAAAATTATAGAGATTTTATTTGCAATAAAAGCACCGTAGGTACTACAGAACAGATACAGAGGTACCCGTAGGTACATTCAGATATTTACCATATTCATTTCTTTACTCTTATTCTTTATTCAGAGTCTTATCATATAAGTGTTTGACTACCCAGACCAATCATAAGAAATGAGTAGGACGCAGCATAATAAGTACCCGAAGGCACAACATAAAGATGCTAACCTAAAAACATGCCCATCGCATCGTAAGTGCCGTAGCACCAGCAGGAGCGCTCGCTGGCACGCAGATCGAACGTGCACCCACTTAATAGAAGTGTCGTAAGCACCAGCCAGAGGCCAAGCATTGATCAAAACGCGTCACCCACGCGAACATGCGCCGCAGCTGACGCAGCGAGGAGGCCGCTACTCCGACTGCAGACCACGCGGCTCTACCGGCGCAAGAAGGCCGTAGCACTGGGCCAGTGAGTGCTTTCCATACCACGAACGCCCATGCAAATGTATGTCGTGAGCACCAAAGAGTGCCGGCAATCATCGTAATGTCCATTCATTCATTCTTCTGGCCCTAGGTAGTCATAACATCATATGTCTTCAAGACTATAACCTATCTTAATCACATTCTCGCGGTTCATGACATATTTCTTTCATGTTCATATTCATGTTTCAGTTCGCTTTCATGTTTCATAAATATTCGCGTTTCATGAACACATCTATACATATTGCATTTCCTATATTTCCGTTTCAAGCTCGTTACATATGGCATTTCATATAATCTTGTAAGGTAGATACTTATGTATTCACACCTCATTCATATAATTTAATTCCTCTATGAATCTACTTTACTTCAGAAATTGAAATCATTCCAATTGAATAATCCAAACTAAAGTTATGGCATTTTCATGCCAAACTAGTCAGTTTACCGATTTTACACTAGGACAAGCTTTGTACACTATTTTTTCAGAGTCTTAACTTCCATTTGACACCGGTTCTTTCAGACTCCTTTTAAAACTCAAGGTGCTAAGGGTTCTCCTCCAACTGGAATCACCTAAATCAAGCACCGATACCAAGATATGTCCTAAAACAACCTGACTACTCTATGTTCAAAATCTAATCCAAAATCATTTGAACATGTTTCCACTTTGAGTGAATTTCGGGCAAAAGATAGAGTCAGAATTTGCAAGGTATCTATTTCAGGATGTCAAGTTTTCCTAGTTCAGTTTAACTAGCAACTTGAAGCACTCCAAATCTGATAAGAGCTCATCGGTTATGGTCAAAATACAAACGCCGGTCCAAAAAACACGATACACTTATGGTACCGTACCACTGCTTGGTACCGTACCACCCCTAAAATTGCCCATAATTTTTGTTTTTCTTTCCATTTTTCCATATAGTTCCACCCAAGCAACCCAATACTACTTACATACATCAAAACCAATTCCTTATTCATCTGTAATGGTGGTTTAGAACTTCACATACCCAAACTCCTAGGTAAAAGTCCTCAAGAACCTATACCAAAGTCCATCATCTTATACAAAAGCATAGAATTAAGGATTATGCTTATGTTAATCCAAGCTTATAAAGTTCTTTCAGCTCAATTTCATTCAAATCTAGGGTTAGTGGATCACCTAACTAAACCCTAGGTTTGGAACCCATAAAATCCCTACCAAAGTCCAAAATACACATGATTCCATATTCAAAGTCAAAAATCATAGAAATCCTTACTAGAATCCATACCTTCTTTCTCAAGCTCCTTCTTCCTCTTCTTCTTCTTCCTCTTCCTCTTTCTTCTCTCTTTCCTTCCAACCCGTGCAGGAGTTTTCTTGCTTGGAGACAAAAATGAGCATTTGCCTCTCCCTTTTATACTCTTCACTTTATTTTATTTACCTTTTTCTCCTCCTTCATTCCATTATTTGTATTATTATTTATGTTGTTTCAATTTGGGCCTCTAATCTTATCAACTTACAACTTTATGCCCCTTACAAATTATATACTTTCGCTTCTCATATTACTCTTAGGTTTCCTCTCGCTTTATTTAAAACTACATTTAACTTTTATTGAACCCAAATGATGTCTTGAAGACTGCTAAGGAAGTATTTCGGGTGAAAGACAGGAGAAACTCGCTCTTATACCACCTGAAGTAGCATGTAGCGCGATTGATCAACAAGAATAACACGTTTGAATTCAAAGACTAATTCACAATCTAGAGAACAAAATAAAGCAAGTTACGATTTTCTGATAAATTGAAAAAGTGATAAAGTCCTTGAAACAACTCTAAAACATCTATCCCTAGATATGATATGAGTATAATAAGAAATAAAATAATATTTCAAAACAATAATAGGAAAGAAAATAATACTTAAAACAACAATAGGAAATAAAAACATTATCTAAAAATAAAATAATATCTCAAAACAACTTCAAAATAAGGACTTTGCTGATTTGATTTTAATCGCCTGCCAATACCGATTAGATATTTCCATACTATTAATTCAATTTTTTATTTTTAACCCATGTGGGTCATTGGTCACACATCTAACATATTTAATATGACTGGGAAAGTAAATCTTGCTTATTCAGACCCTGCATGTACCCTGTACCCCTAATTTCTAAGGTCAGTCTCATAAACCGGTGCAAGGTAATGAGAGAAGGTCTCCTGTGCTAGTTTACAGTTTACTACTCAAGGATTGATATAATGGACTACTTGAGAAGAGGGGAATCCAAGCCAGTAAACCAGAGGACTTGACTCTGGCCTGAATAGCACAAGACGATGAGAAGAGAATAGATCATGAGCAGTGGGCTCGCAGAAGATCCCTGAGATTGAGACTGTTGGAATCAAAGCTATATATCATTAATGGAAAGGTGAAGTTATAAGAGTGATATGCTTTAATGCATGGTGCACATATACGATATTCTGGGGGGTATAGTAGCACTGTGGAGCTAGAAGCGAAAAAACTGAAAATGATATATTGAAGAAAGGGCAAAGAAAAAGCTATAGAATGGGAATAAATGGGCACCACTCGCCTCAATCATCACCTTTTTGATCTCTACAATATTTCATCTAACCCATAGGTGCGGCTAGGTTCATTTGCCAGCATACCACTATCCTCTCCTACAAGAATTACATGCGGGCTTATGAAATTAAAGAGAGGAAATCAGTACACTATAAATATAGACTGCTTACATTTGCTTACCAAGTTGCAGGCACACAAGTAGTTGGAGAAAGAGCTCATTGAGTGTCCCCTAGAGTTCCCTTGACCACTTCATTGGGGACCTTCTTTGACTTCCTACTGAAGTGTTTGGGAACCTGCTGCCATTTTGATACTAATTACCTCATGACTACCCATGATCATGCATCATCGAAGAAAAAAAGACATGCAACAAATTAAGGTAACCAAAGTTTCTCATCTTTCTAGGATTTGGAACTAGTATTTCTCCTACTGTTTATGTCCATTGAATTGAATCTAAATTTATATAAACATTTTGTTAAACAACAAACTTTCTTAAAAGCTGTTCAAGCTTGTTAGATTTAGGTTTAATATGAATATTATGTCTTTAACACCGGTCAAATCAAGCTCTGATACTATATCAAACACCAACATTCCTAAAAGTTCAAGCTTGTAGGATTTATATTTAATATGAGTATCATATCTTAATACACTCACCTTCTCATGACTAACTCCAATGCCCAACTAAGTGAACGCGCACTCAGGTCTTTCCATTGATTGAACCTGGGCATTCCTTCAAGTTGCAAAATCCACGGCTACTAAATATTGTTTTTTGTAATTATATTGTCATGCCTGGGGTATTAAAAGATTAAAGGGAAAGAATGGTCGGATACAAAATGACATGACATAGGATAGAAGGGGAAGGATATGCACGCACTGGCACATAAAGATAAGAACCTAGCCAATTCTATCAATATATTTTTACAAATTACGAGCAATCAAATATAAATCTTATTTATTCTTAATTTTAAGATGCTTACCATTTTTCCTTTATATAATTTATATACATTCATGTACATATATACATTCCGTTTATCAATTTTCTTTCAATTGATTTAAACACCACAAACTTTTTATTATAGTAGACTATCTTCTTAGTTTATATTCGTCATTTGTGTTGGATCTCTCTACTTTATCTTTAAATAGAAAAAAACTGAGCCACTAATCCATACTAACCCTTTAGGGATATAAACACTCTCACTAGCAAAACAAAGGACAAAAAGTTTCTAGAGAATGCACAAGTTGTTATCCTGGACAACCAATGATAACCCACCATCTCATAGTAGTGATAAGATACCAAAACTATTAGCATCAGATCTAGAATAATTTACTTTAGCAAGTCAAATTCCTTGGCAGTAGGCCACTGCCAGATTAATTAATATTTTGCTTTCTTACGAGCCCTTTTAATCACTACTACCAGGATCACTACAAATATTTCAAAAATTCCTTTTCCTTTCATTAACCAACTTTTCCATAATTATCCGGCCAATGTACTATTCTAATCAGCCTTCCTTACACAGGTAACCAGTTTCACTGACTCAAATGACTATGACGCATTTGTGTATGTTCCATTTCAGAATATAAATAAAAATTAACTATTTATCATTCTTCTAGTAATTTTTTCGACAAATATCTTTGAAAAACATAGAACTAAAGTTATTAAACACAAATTTTTCATCAGTGTCAAAACCTTTGTTTTGGTCAAGTTGTATAACTCTAATTATATCTTTTAGCAATCTCACAAATATTCTACCTTAATAAGGAGTTCAGGTGTAGAACTCCAGGAGATGCTCAGTACCAAATCAATAATCAAAGGAAGAAGAGGATAGGCAAACTATCAACTTAAATGTGTTGTAAAAGTGGATCAATAATTTAGATGTCTTTTATTGACATCTTGGTTCACGGGGATGATGATTGATATTCTATGCATGATAGTTAGAAGACAAACAAACCCAATGGGTCTAGCTTTTAATTGAAGAACAATTTTTTGCCTAGAACAAAAGAAAAAGAAGAATATCTAAAGGATAGTTTATATCAATTAAAGATGGGAAAAGAAAACTTACTGAATATAATTCAAGTTCATTTGTGATGACCTTATTACTATAAATCAACTTTCCTAAAGCTGACAAACTCATCTAACTTAGAGATATACGTAAACCTAACTTTTAAGGGATTTTAGAGCCTATGTCGTTGTCTGGGAATACATATAACCTAAACCAATTTATCTAACCTTTACAAAACTATGAATAAAGATGGCAGTGAAGAAGCTGAACCAAACCATAATTAAGTCTTAATTTCTAAGTCAAAAAGATTATGGAAGGATAGATGATCGAGGTAGATTTGGTAGAAGAAGAGTTGAGATTTCCTCAAGGGGTTTTCTAATGGACCATATACATCTGCATCATCTACATCAGATAATTTTTAAAACAATCACAAATAAGTAAAAATGCACAAATAAACAAGAGTTAGAAGATATCTTCTGAAAATAGTTTTTTAAAAACAAATTTTAGAAATTAATTTTGATGTTTTGTAGAACAATTTTTTAAAAGTCTAAAATATTTAAAAACTAATTTTAATACTTTTACAAATAGCTTTTAATACTTGGTGTTTACTTAACTATTCTACATGTTTGTAAGATCAATTTTTGAAAACGGCCCTCAAAAATAAGTAGTGATTGCAAATGACGCATTCTTTTTAAAAATGATCTTGTTTTCTGTCTCAAGAATAAAACACAAAGGGTTTGCACTCCCAAATTTTTTTCCTTTTGTCTTTCTATTTTGAAGAATATAAATCTGCTCTTATGTACTAGTTACTAATTGGATCTAACATTAACAAATAGTTCTCAAAGATTTTAGTTTCAACTTCTAAAACATTTACTAAATAGGTTAAATATGTTCTTAAATTTTTTTTTTAATGTTTTAGATATGTTTCTAAAACAACTTTAACCTATAATGCTTTATTTTTAATTATTTTTCATATTTATACACTATTTTTAGAGCAATACTTCTCAGAAATAAGCCAAAAAAAAAAAAAAAAAAAAAATAAAAACTCTTAAACAACTAAAAGATAATGTTTGAAAACATTGATCATGTCTGTCTTGAGGAACATAAAATTAGCTCTATTTTTCTTCTTGTCTAATATGTTAATTTTATGTTTTGGCTTGGCTATCTAGAGCATATCAACCAAAATAAATAAATAAGTGATCGATTGTTCTAAACTTGTTTCCATGCATGGATATCAAAGCTGGGGTAGCTATGACATAGATGCAAGGAAGCATGCCATCAAATCAGGGACTAAATACATGTTTAAAAGTACTGTGCGTGCTAAGAGCTGATGGGAGGACAAGCCCAGACAGCTGGTCACCTTTGAAGGCCACTAGTATAGTAATAGTTGCAGGATTCATAGAATACACACTATTGACAATTATTGTAACTCCAGACTGATGTTTTCAGCCAGTATATAAAGTCACGTTTTGGTCTCTTTCTAAAGTAATGTACAGTTTTCCTTCTGGTTCTTCGCCTTCCCTATTCTTCCATTTTCTTTGTTTCTGTAAAATGGTATCACAGCTACATTCCACTGCTGATGTAGCGTAATTCAATAAGAATGAACACTGCCTCAAACCAGAGACCAATTTCAATTCAGAGAACAAAATAAAGTAAAGTGGCTAAACTATAAAGTGATAAAAGTCTCTAAAACAAACCTTAAAAACATCTATTAAACCTAAGATATAATGTGTATAATAGAAATAAACTAATATTCCAAAATAATAATAGGTACAAAATAATACTCCAAAAACAATAATGAGAAATAAAATAATATCCCAATAATAATAGGAAATATAGATAATATTCAAAACAACCAAAATAAGGATTTGGTTGATTTGATCTAACGATGGTCGCCACTTCCACTCTGCGAAGAACTTATCTCTCGAAAGTTACTTTTGGTTATCCAAGACCTACATACTGAACAAGGTAAGATCAATAACATTGTATTATCTGAAATCCTATCTAACTTGGCAAGTCAACCGCATAAGCATTATTGTCGATCTTCTTAACAACTGCTTACGCCCATACTTTCTCTTTGTTGAAACTTGTTATGGCCATCCTTTGTTTTGATCGTTGTTCTTCCCACTCCATCACCTAGACAGATTTTGACATGATGATAGCTACCCGTCAATCTTTGCTAAACACACCGTCGACTCAATCGATCAAACATATCATCCAACATTGGAATAGGAAATTTATATCTAATGGTAATTTTGTTGATTCTGTCGCATTATTTCAACACACATCCGCCAACTTCCATTTTTCTTAGGCGTCAACAAAGGTGGAATCATATGACTCATGATACCAACATGCCTCTTTCAGCAACTTTCTACCTTCTCCATTAGGATTTCAATCTCTCTGGGACTCTTCCTATAATGAGGCACATAAGGAAGAGAAGCACCTAGTATCAGATCTATATGGTGTTGTATGTTACGTATGGGAGGTAACTCGGTAGGTAACTCCTTAAGAATCACATCATCAAACTCTTCCAACAAAGCCTGCACCTCCATCAGAATCTATGCCCTAACCGAATCTCTACTTTCTACCTCTCCTTGTACCACCATCAAAAGCACTTCTTGGGTCTCAAGTATTTTGCCCATAAGTGAAGATGGGTCATGCACAATAGTTAGAAAGTTCCTTCCCTCCGTTTGTAAGGCCTTGGGCTGGTTCTCACTTTCTAATAACCGATTCCTACGCCTTAAAAATTCAACAATATATTCATTCACACCCTACAATTCCTCGTACATCTCCTCGACAAGCATAAAAATTTATATTGTTCAAAAGTTTAGAGGCAAAATCTACACTCAGAATAATTGTTTCATCCTACGCCATGTTAGAACTGCACTATGCCCTCTCTCATCCTCATCCCCTTCTCAATCTTATCCCCACCATAATGATGTTCCCTTTAACATATAAGGCTAAATTTAGACTTCCTATCCTCGCACAACATGGTAGTGATTGTTAACTGCTTCAACTCTTTGTCTACCATGATTGTAAATTCACTCAAAGTCACCTTCTTATCCAAGTGTCATCAACCTCGACGCAATTTCTTCATTCCTGATATAAGGAATGAGATTTAACAGGGTCTACGGGCCAATTCCCTCCACCTCGCTCCTCATCATCATTCCTACACCCAAGTCCATTAATCCTCACTAACGTCGCATTAGGTTTCTGCATTGTTTCCACCATCGCAGCTAGCCTGATTGATTGTTGTTGCTCACACCCATCTCCAAACAGCTCGCAGCTCGATCATTGCCCTGGGATCGATCGCCATCACTATCACCAGATAGCCATCAATCGGGAGAAACTCACTTTGATACCACTTGGTGTAGTGAGTAGCGATTGCATTGAACACACGATTGATTAACAAGAATGAACACGCCTCAATCTATAGATCAATTCTCATCCTTGAGATATTACCAGCTAAAAACGCTTTCATTTTTTTTTTTGGTGATAATTTACAAAGTGATAAAAGTCCCTAAAATAAACTCTCAAATATCGGTTTACTTAAGACACATTATGAGTATTATAGAAGAATCATATTCAAAACAATAATAGAAAGAAAATAATACTCCAAAATAATAAGAGGAAGAGTATATAATATCCCAAAACAACTAAATGAATATTTTGTTGTTCGACCCAATGCCTATGTTATAAAAATGGGTCTCAACAACCGCGATATCTCGGATCTTCTACTCATCATAAGTGAATATGGGTCATGCACAATAGTTAGTGACGCCCAAAACGGTCCTCACTACCCGCATCAATCGCGAAAATCTATACTTCTTTGTATCACGACGACACCCGAGTAAACCGCCACTGGGCCCCGTATCAACACTCACACAAATATACCCAACTATATTCCAATAGTTCAATCATACAAAATCTACATCCCAATCCAAATATATTATGGCGTTCAAGAGTTATAACATTTCAATACAAATACATATTAAAATCTATATATTCTACTACATATTATCCAAAAAACATCAAGCTACAACTCCAGATTTCTTCAAAATCGGTTCCCGCGAGTCATTTTCAACACCGTACTCGAAAAAAATGTCTCTCTTATTGTATGAAGTATCGCCTAGGAACTACCTTAAATGGGTTACTTCTCCACTCAAGTGCATATGCAACGTTCACTTAAACACACACCGCGTAAATACATGATCCCACTTGAATGTCTAAGGCTGCCTGATTCATGTCTCAGTCCCACCGACTTCACACTTGCTTAAGACATGTATGAGAAAACATCATTTCAAAACAAAACTTGTTGTTCTTGAAAATAACTCACCAAGGTCGGTAAAATATGGGACTACTCCGAGGCTTAATTGGTTGGTGAGCTTCAAACAGTCATGGTCCTCATTCGAAATGATCCGTCAGCTCCATCTCTCCCAACCCAATTCCTCCCAGTACCATCCTGAAATTCCTTTCAACCATGTTTGTTTTTCAAAAATCATGTTTTGGTGACAACACCAATTTTGTGTTACTCCAAGGTATATGAAAAACATATGCCATTTCCTAAAACCCATTTATACAATATATCAAATATATCAAATATGCAAAAATATTCTCACCCTATCTCAACATGTCATTCAATAGTGATCAACTATCACTCCAAATTTGTTTCCATTTGAGCAATTTACAATATCATCTCCTTAATGGCCTACACACACAATTATATTCCAGAGGATTATAACCTTTATGTTAACACATTAACCATGTATTAACCTATCTATTCTTTGATCCACTGTCCAAGCCATTATCTAATTTCATCCATTACATAAAAATGAGGTCACAGGCTAATTAATCCAACACCCAGCAACTAATTCGGAATCACTCACCAAACACATTCTCAAAAAATATTTATAGTCCTAAACAGCGCGGGCTGTCCACGGGCAGCCCACTTCCCACATCTGCCTAATTTTTGTGAACTCGAATCATGGCTATTCCCAAATTTCATACATTGACTTCAATAATAATTTTATTTCATACCATGAAACAAACACCCCAAACAACCCTACACAGTCACTGACTGCCCAAATGGCCTAAAATTCTCCAAAATTTCCAGAAAATTCATCCCAAGTTTTGGATCACATCAAACGGCCGTTCAAGACCTCAAACCAACCGAACATTACAAACACTTAAACAGCGTAATCTCTGTTGTAGATAAAACCCCTACCTCACGGAGTTTGTCGAACTCCTAACTTTTCGTGTCCACGCCAGCATCTCTCATCGCAGAGGATCGACTTTACCTTCACCCCACGAAACATGCGGTCCGATTTTCATAGATCTGAGAAAGAAGTAAAGAGAGAAAAAATAAAAAAAAATAAAATCTCTCTCCACCTATTCTCACGCCCTCTCTCTGCCGACTAATCCTCTTCTCCTCTTGATTTTGATTTTTCTTATTATTATTATAATATTATTTATTATATTATTATCAATGGCCATTATTATTATTTTGATACATAACTTATATTGCCTCATTCTAAACCGCTTTCTCTTCCAAAATTTTTATTTCTTTTTCAGTCACATATTAAAATGAACTTAGCCCAAGTCATTTCCGATCTGAGATTTTTAAAAATCTCATCCTGAAGTCACCGACTCGCCATCCCATAAATTGAGAAAACATGACTGCCTCGTAATTCACTGAACTTTCTAGGTCAGGTCATAGATTCACAGACGAATTTAACTGGCCAGAGTCCGTCACAATAGTCCAGATTCAGAGACTTCCCCCGATTTTCAACCGAAATTACCGTTTTTGGTATCTTTTTCTGCAAAAATTAAATTCTTTCCTCAGTTTTACATCTCCCTCAGCTGAGACCCTCGTCCCCCGAAATTACGCACATATGTAACACCATGCATATGCTAATTTCATAACTTCCAAGACCGTGGTTTCGTGGCGATAACTGCGCTTCGCCTATAATCACCACAACCCCAGAGGCTTGAGTCAACTCATCCATGTCAAGAATGACATCAAACTCGGTATGTCTACCATATCTGACCAACTCACCCAGATCCAGGGAGAATTTTCCATCCTCTTCTGCACAGAGTCAGTTCGACCATGGGAGTCCATGTTCCAGAGGCGAGCTCCAATCTGCCCCGACACAACTCCCGCTCATTCTCAACTCCACCTTGGTTATATCTATGGCCACGTAGTCATCACCAAAACGTACAACTCAAAGCGAATCAACATGTACTCCATCACATCGCTCCCGCTCATTTCTAGGAACTCTTGGAGCTCGCATAGCAAGTGGGCCGGAAAATACTTGCTCATAAAGAGCCTGCGAATTCCGTCAAGTCATTGCCTCTAAATCCCTAAAGAATGAACCCACCCTTCACCACACTTGGACTCACCTCTGAATTGAATCACACTGTACTGACTGTCGCATCGGAGTGCAACATCCAGAGCCCAATACATTCTCAATCCATCTTAACTAATTGTCCTGCTACTATCGGGATCCCCTCCCGTAAACTTCGAGGGTGATGTGACTTAAATCTCCGGAGGTGACTCCTGACCTCCCGATCACTAACCGTGACTAATTCTATGGTATCATAGCAATTATGAACCCTAACAAATTCCCCACAAAGGGCTCAATGGTTAACACCGTGGTGCTCGGCCAGATCCTCGTGATCACCTCTACGTCCTCGGCCTCGACTACATCTACACATGTCAAACACAACAAATTTATTTAATCCCCGTCACGAACTAGTAATGCACATGCCAATTACTAGTAGACTTAAATAAACTAGATTAAACCCACCTGCTCAGATCGCCTATGTGCTACTGGCCAACCACTCCTTTTTCCAATAAAATTCAAAACTTTCTCGTCATTTCATCTTTCCTAAACTCACATAATATAAACTGCAATCTCTTCAAGATTCCACTCTTCTCTTCCTATATACATTATGTCATGCATATAATTTTCCCACGCAATCACATTTCCCATATACATCATATCGTATAAGTTTTCCACGCGAATGTGTAATACAATCACAATAATCACAAACATGGAACACATATCCGAACACAACACGAAATACCATGCATGCAGCTGACGCCCCTCTGATACTTTTTCACACTTGCTATGTGTGTGAGTAAGTCGTTGAGGACTGATTTGAGTCATGAGGGGCATAATGCATTCATGATATGTAGACATTCGTACAATGTAGTATAGGTATCAATGCAGATTGTAGTATTAGCATTGTATGTTGCTCTTAGGTGGGGGTATTTTGTGGTAGGAGATATATCTACTGGGCTTGCTTAACTCCATCGTGGATCACCTTCTGTATACTTTAGAAGACGGCGTCCCTTCTAGCCGTGAGTGCGAAAAGGCCGGGTCAGGCTTTGAGAAGTATTTTTGCAAAACATATTGTGAACAATCTAGTTTTAATATATGTTGTCATGTAAAAGTGTGTTGTTGTACATCAAACTCTCAGAAAATATTATAAGAATTTGTATATTTGTAAGAAAAAGAGCGTAAAGGCAAACTACAAATATTCCGTGGGTTGATGAGTTGTCAACCGGACCCTCAGATTTTGGAGGGTCACAGTATGGTATTTGAGTATATGGACCCCCGGTTTTGGGGCTACACCACGCATTCCTTATGGCTCCTCAAGGACTTTTAACCATCTTTTAAGCTTCTTAACGAAACATTTCATTGAGAATTTGAGTAGTTTTTACAAGTAAAAAAAGATTATCACTCTTATGTCTTGTAGCTTTTGATAGACCTTTAAACGTTTTCTACATAATAAATTGAGGCTTACTCAAGGTAATTTTCCCCTTAATCCATCATCACCTAGCTCACAAACAAGAATGCTAAAATACATCAGAAGATCTTAATAATAATTTTCTAAGTCTTTTTTTTTTTTTTTTTTTTTGCTAAAATTACCTCCTTCTGAATTACATTTGTTTTGCTCTCATAATCAGTTCCCCTCCATGGTTCAAAGTTGCGGTATCGGCCACACCTTGACGTGTCCCAGACTTACCTGGCTGCGATGTATCGGCCGGTTATTGACCAGATACACAAAATATGATGATTAAAATGTTTAAATTAATAAAATAGAATATATAAATTATTAGAAAGAACAGATATAATTGCTGTTAAAATTTAAGAAAAAACACAAATTTTTATGTAATAGCAACATTATTATATAGTTAATGAAGTATCTGAAGAAGATATTTATGATGGGTCGTTAACAAAAAAAAATTATTATATCAAACATAAATATTTTTTTAACAAAATGTCATCAAATTACATCAATCAATACCAGTTGAATTATTGCAAAATCATTATCATCGAGTCCTAATGATTTGACATGGCAACCTAATACACTGCATAATGAGAATGGTTGAAAGAATTGCTCATTACTTGAATGTGTTACCATAGATGATTGGTTTGATAATCCACATAAATGAACATAACCCAGAGGTTGTTCGGGCCTCACCACCATGCTGATATAGGTATCCAAAACCTCAATACAATGCTACTCGCCATCTAAAAATTGTCTGCAGTATTCTTATTTTATTAAAAATATTCTAATTTGAAATTACCTATAGAATTCCTAAAGCAAAGGATAGAGAAGATTCGATTTTCTATTTTGATATATTCAAATTTAAAAAAATATTCTTTAATTATAAATTCTCTAAAATAATTTATTTTTTTACTATAAGTTATGTGATTTTAGTTTATTTTTACCTTCTGTGAGGCTGTAAATTCTTTGTCTTAAAAGTAGAAAATTTTAAAAATTTAAATTATTGTTACCAGTAGAAAACAAAATTCAAGAGGCTTACTTATATTTTTACTATATTATGGATATTCTAGTTCAATCTCATAATTTTTGAACCAACAAAATGAATAAATAAATAAATCTTCCAGTGAGAATTATAACAAATAAATTTAGATAAAATCTTCATGTGCTCATCATCATATATAAAATATATATATATATATATCCTAATGTCTGTAAGATGATAAGATAAATTATACTTGCAAGTAGTATATTTAGCATCTCAGTAATATAGAAGAGGCCATCTCTCCGTCCGAGTGTGTGGTGCAAATGCCAGAATTCAATCTTTAGCTAGAGTTTTACCTCTGTAACAAATGACAAAAAAGCTAAATAGATCCGTATATGGCAGGCAGCAAAGCATTAGGGAAAAGATAGATAAAGAGAATTCATAGAATTTTGGGCCACCACCTGTTGGTTTGTTCCCATCATTTTCTTCTATTCCACTAACCTTGTGCATAAGCGAATTGTGGTTCATTGAAATAGCTGATTATCTCTTGTCTCAACCCCACCCAGAGAGAGAGAGAAATGGAGGAACTCAGCAAATAGTAGTGTAAAATTATACATCAGAGCAAGAAGATCATAGTCTTCAGAGCTCCTCTGCACTTCATAATAAGATCCTAGTTAGTTTGTGCCAATTCCTATATATATTGAAGTGTTGGGGGAACTCCAGTCATTTATTTACCTGTACAATACTGTACTCCGCCTAACTAGGTTGATAAATCATCTAAATATTTAACCTGAGCAAGATCTACTATGCGATGCATTTTTAGTGTGCTTAATTGCAACCCTAACACCATATCCTTCAATTGGATTTTTTTACAGCATCGATGTTAAAGCCAGGTTTTCATTGTTTTAGTACATCTTTTGTATATTTATCTGCTACGGCATCAAAGGATTAATAGACCTAAAAGTGTTATTTGGTACAGCAGCATTTTGCCGTTTGGGATGATCAGATTTTTCTGGAGGACTGTTGTAGACATGATGGGGAAAAGTGCATGTACTGATTACGATTTGCAAAGAAAGGTAAAGAAGGGATGTAGAAAGATAAATATGAATCACAAGATGTGAAACAAAAATAATTGGGTTTTGTGTGAATCTACTATCTTAACTAATTATAGTGTACTACCTTAACCGATTATTTAAGATAGTAGCTATAGTTAGTTAATCTGTCATAGTAAATTAAGATAATACCTCTAGCTGATCCAATTATTATTATTATTATTTTTGACATGTTTGAATTATATATTTCCTAAATTCTTTATACTTTATTTACCTTTATTTCCAATTGGTAGACAAATGCATAGTTTTCCCATGTACTTGATCGTTGCAAAATTTGATGTACTTTTGACTAGCTTTGGATTTATCTGAATTAGGTATGTTTGGTTATATCTTCATTTTCAATTCATGTATTTATTCAAAATGTAGTTAAGTATTTTGTGTTTCATTACTGCGATGATTGTTTCAACTTATGCAGTTTCGTTTTAAATTGGTGAAAATCTAAATGAATTAATCATAGTTATAGGTCATGATGGATGGTATAAGAGTCAGTATCTATCAATTAGGAATGTGTAGAGTTATATATACATCTTTAAAACCCTAGGTCTACAAAGGACATCAGAGATTCCTACATGGAAGCGGGAGTTATGACATCATTAGGGGATGACAAAATCATGAAGGTCAAAAACTGTATTTTACAAAAGTACAGAAAATTTTAAAATAAAAATAAAAATATCATGGTTGGAAAAAAAATTCCAAATCTACGGCACCCGTTTAGTACATGTAGGATTACCATTCTGAAAAGAAGGTATTTTAATATTGTAAAGAAAGCTGTGAGAAATCAAACCCTAACCTTATTTCTCCCATGATTGGAGCAAGGTTAAAAGAATGTATATATAAAGTTTTATTTTTATTATGTTCGGAATGGATGTTTTCCAAATAGGGGGAGTAGCGTTTAGAGGGTCTTTTGTATGGTGCGAAGATGGGGGAAGGTGGGATGCGAGGGGGCTTGTGTAATTTTTTTTTTTTTGGGGAAGAAAAATTTGTTGTTTTTTAATTCTAATTTATTGGTAGTAAATTATATTTTATTGAAATTCATGATTTTCTTATAGTTTGATATTGTTTGTGAATAAACTAAAATTATTTGGATAAAAGGTAGAATTTTGACATAATTATTTGGAAATTATTGTCATGTAATAAAGATATGTATAATTATTGAATTTTTTTATGTAAATACAAAATTAACTAGTGATTTTTAATCTAAAGAATGTTTAAAAATCGGATTTGAGCATTAGTTTGACAGTCAACCAGTGATTTTTCGATTCAATTTCAATTCAATTCGACTGCGATTAGATCCCTAAATCGTAAATTGGTGACTTTTAGTTCAATCAAGCGATTTCATTTTTAAACATTAATCTTAAGTTTATTGGTGTTAGAGTATATTTTTATTAAAAATTCATGATATTTTACAGTTTTCCCAAGTTCGTGCAGGACTCTATTGAGAGATACTCGTGACAAGTAGCAAGCTCATTTTATTTATCCATTCACTATGGGTAAGTAACTAAGTATGTCGTTCTATTCCTTCAAGAGACATTTGATTTCAGAAGGGGAAATGAAAAAAGAATTCATGTTAAGTATTTTGTATCCTTTACTTTGCTTTAATTCTCCTGCTCTAGAATAAATATGGAGTTCACCATTGCAAGAACTGTTTGCCCAGAATCACTGTACGCGTTGCTGGCTTTTAGTACTAATAAGCTTGTTGAAAATTGAAAGTAACGATGTCTTGGCTGTGTTTTTAATTATAATAGTTGACCATCTATTAAATTTAAGAGGTCAGCATTTTTGTGGGCAGTTGGTGGATATAATGAAATGAACAGCACTCAATGGACAATCTGACCTATGATGAGAAGCAGAAAATTTATGGGATGTCTTGATCCTTCCAGGGCGAAGCTATTTATGCAGAAATTCAGAAATAGGAAGAGGCATGCATTGTTGAACTACAGGGTGCCTCCTCCATCTCAACATTCCCTCTAGAACTCCCACTGTCGATCACCCCATTAAATTTGAATATTTCTATAGAATTAAGGAAGTACATCCTCTGTAGTAACAAACTTGAATTTAACGTAAATTTTTAGTCAGATATGGCAAAGTTTGGGAAGGATCTAATAGGTAGAGGACTATGTCTTCAGGATAGCATCAAGGCCGGAGCAGTCCCTCCCGAACCTGTCCCATTAGCATAAATTGTTTCTTATATCCATTCCATTAAAATATTAAATGGGATGGGTTAGAAATAGTATGGAGGAATGGGATTCCATACCTGGCGTTTAGCTAATATTTTTATATTTTTATTATATTAAAATTAATATATATAAAATAAATAAATGAGAGATATTATATTTTATTAAAAAACCTATTATTATTATTATTATTAAAAATGTAAAAATAAATAAACACTTTTTAATGTATAATCAGCGCAAAGTGTGACTAAACAATACTTGAACCCGTAAAATCCGATTAAATAAATCTCAAACCCATGAAAAACCTATTATACTAAACTCATACCGTCCCGTGAAATGAGACATAATACGAAAGGTCCTGAACTTACGAAACAAAAATGGAGAGACAAACTAAAATTACAAAGGAAAGAGAGAAATTTATAGAAAGGAAAAATAAGATCGAGTCTTTATTAAAGATGAAAACTAACGGAATGCCATTAGGAGTCAAATATCTTAAAACATATTCATCGTCTCCCTAGTGCTTGGAGAAGGTCAAATCGAAGTTTGTCTCCTAGGAAGAAACAACTTAACGAATGGTCAACAAAGCATACGTAACCATTCCAATGGCGGAAAAAGTTGCTCATCACACGACTAAAAAAGGAAGAGGAAAGACAATTTCTGATTCTCTAAGCTTCAACGAGCGTACTTTTGAATAGACTCACACCTATATATATATAGTTTATAGAAGGGATAGATGGGCGAGGTGATTAACTGGAAGCAGTTTCAGGTCAAACGGATGAAGGAAAGAAACCCGTAAAAGTTATTAAAATCCTTTAAAACTTCATTTATCAGACCGTTTGAAAGAATTTAAAACAAATGTTTCATGATTTTAATTTCATTCAAACGGAAAAATTCCAACGGGACGGAAGATAGAAGACTACATGAAGAGAAAGCAGGCTGCCATAACCAAAATTGTATTACCAAGCTGTGTTTCATCTTTACATTTTAGAACAGGAGAGATATTTATAAAGTGATTGAATAGACTATTCTAGAATCTCAGGTTGGTTAGGAGGTTATAACCATATTAGGAATTTGTTTGACTATCATTCCTCCTCAGAAACTGGCAAGAACATAAGTGAGACGAGACGGCGAGTAGTAGGCAGTGCTTGGTCAGAATATGCGCTACTTGATAAGTGGATGGCACGTAACACATGTCGATTTAATATATTTAATACCTTAACTCGAATGAAATGTAGATCCGAGTTCAATATGTTTTGATCAAGAATGAAAGATTGAATTATGTGCTAAGTGCATAGCACTTTGATTGTCAAACCAAAAGCGGGGAGTTAGGTTGGCAAACTAAGCTCCTAAAGGAGAGCGAATCGAGCAAGTTCGACGAGACGGAGATACCAAGCCGATATTTAGATTCGACAAGCACTTTTGGAAACGATTTTGCTTGGTGGATAACCATGATATGAGATTGGCTCGGTAGACCTGAATCAGCGTTGCCGTCATCGCATCGGGACTGAAGCCAGTCGGCATCAGCATACCCTTGAAGGCTGGACGAAGAAGACAATTGAAAAGGAGACCATGGGTGTAGACTGCATTGGCCCCTCGACTAGATAACCACGAGTCAGGTGCGGCATGAGGCGCCTTGGCCCCATGGCGCTGAGGAAAGCGAGCAAGGCAAGGTTGGGAAAACATGTGTCGGGCTCGCGTGGGTGACACGCACGTGAGGGAAGCAAGCAAAATCGGTCGGAGACCTTGCCACGATGGGCGTCACGGCTCCTTGGCTTAGAGGGGGCTCAGGGCGTGGCGCAGAGACAAGCGGAATCAGTGGGAGCGAATGTCAGCTATTTTATGGGCCAAGAGCCTTGGGCGGCAAGCATCTATCAGAGTGCAACAAGAGTTCCCTACGACTAGAGGTCTTGTAGTGGGACTCCTAGGCGGGTAGGACTCCCAGCGGGAAGGACTCCTCATCTGGCGGGAAAAGACTCCTAAGCGGGGTACGGACTCCCCAGGCGGGAAGGTCTCTCGGGCGGAGGGCTCACAAGGCGGGAGCAGGGACTCCTAGGCGGGGAGGGACTCCTGCTCGTGGTGGGGAATCGTGTGGCTGTGTCACGGGGTTTCATTCGATCAGGACTCTAATCTGGGAGGATTGTCTTGACACTGGTTCAGACTGGGGAGTTAAGTGGGACTCTTGTCATGGTGTACTAGGATTGCCATGACATCCTATATAAAGGGCTGCGTGCTCCTTGGTTAATTCATTATGTTCACGGAGTTGGATCCTGAGCGTTGAGCCCCGAGAGGTGTAGGAGCCTATGCGAAATTGTCTGCTGTATTTTTAGTAGCTAATAAAATACGAGTTGGGAAAAGTGCCAGTAAGCCGCGTATTCGAGAGAATAGTGAGGCATCGAGAAGGCTGGCTACAAGCGGGTTCCCAGGCGCCGCACACGAGCAAAGAAAGGCGATGTGACGAGTTGGTATGAGCCCACGGATGTAGCCTTGAGGATAATGATTGTGCGGCTGCGTGACCAGTAGCAAGGATAGAGTAGAGTAGGCACCAGGTGTCGGGCTTGACGGAGATAGGCACGGCTTGGCGGCGCAGGCCACCCTTTTCGACTCAGATCTGTGGCAGATCTGCGACAATACGGTATGAATTGATGGAGACCGAGAGACGGGCCCGAGTAGAGGAGCGGATGGGACATTCCATGACCCGAATGCGGGGCCATGACCGAGGTTCGGAGCGGATCAGATCTCTAGGGTGTTCTGGCGAAGAAGCGTTGGTGCGAGGGCATGCATCTGTGCGAGATCAGCCCTCCTGCGAGAGGATCATGAATCTGAGCCCAAGACTTTTGGTGGCGCGCGGCCTGAAGACAGAGGGAACTTCCTATGGGACGTAGACAATATTTCATGTTGCTTTCAGTCTGGGTGGGTGAGCAGTGCTTGATAACCCAACATGTATTTGACAGGTGATACAAAGCTTTGGTGTAGCGGACCAGAGCAAGCGGCAGCAGCGCTTGCTGGCCGACCAGGTCGGTAGGAGATCTTGAAAAGGCCGAAAAGATGGGTTCTTACCCACGAACTCTGACGTGGATGGCGAGAATCCCGAAGCTGACGGGCGGGCTCGGTCGGAGATTATGTGAAGGAGTTGCTTCGTTGATCCTTGACATCAAGGACATGTCCGAAGTAGACAAGCTGTTCAACTTCGTAATGTCAGGATTGAGGATGGGACTCTGGCCCGAGCTAGGAGGCAAGGTGTCGAACTTGCCCCCTCAGCCATGGCAACCCGGCCAATTTGCCTATCCGGAGCCTGGTGACCTCTTCTCTGCTCCCACCCCGAGGGGAAGGGCCAGCGCGAGGTCGAGCCGGAGTCGGATCGGCCCTCGAGTGGGGCAGGGTTGGAAGCGCGGGATATGCGAGGCTAAAGTGGGGAGGGCGACTTCCTCACAAACACACGAGCGTGGGATGCTTTATACACGATGGAAGCCTATCGGCGAGGGATTGCCCCGAGAGGGAGAAGCTGATACTCAGGCTGAAGAAGGGAGAGATAGACGGGCGGGAGGCCCTAAGAGCCAACCCTCTTCGGTTGTTAGATACGATGCGAGTGAGCGACTGCAGAGGGACATTACTATGTTGAGTTCTTGTGGGGGCAGAAAATTGGCATTAGTGAGCCGTGGGGCAGGGCCCAGATTTTGTATCATGAGACTGACGGACTCGGTTTGAAGCTAGGCTAAGATGACTGACAAGCTGAGCGAGTAAATAGCCCAGGCTCTGAGACGCATGAGTATGGCAAAGAACATAGCGAATTCGGATGGGGGATTGGAAGGTGCGATGGAACTTCCTTAGTGTTCCTTTGGATGATTTTGAAGTTTCTGGCCCTAAGCGATTTCTTCAAGAGCGAGGTAGCCTTGTTGCCCCGCGCTTGAATGGGTTGTTGATCATGGATGAGAAGCAGCCATGCTTTGTGGCCGGCATCAGCAAGCCGCCTAAGAGACCTTCAGGGGAGAAGACCTTATGCACACATAACGAGAAAGGCCTTAGGAAGGGTGAGCACACATGTATGTCGCGTAATGATCGAGATCCAAGCGGACGAGCAAATCGAGTGCCGGATACCCTTAGCCCCATCACGGAGATTTGCGATGTTATGCCTCCCAGAGTTGCCCTAGAAGGCTGCCCTGCCCAAGGCGGACGGATCATCGAGATAGAGCTCGTGCGAGTCGAAAGGACCTCACATCAGCTCCCTATCGGATGGAAGTCAGTTGAAGGATTGCGGAAGCGGTTGGCGGGAGTTGCTGGATCTGGGTGATCGAACCTCGAGGCGTAGTATGGAGCCGCGGTCTTGTTCCCGAGGAAAGCCAGATGGGGCGCTTCGGGATGTGTGTGGATTCTGGGGCCTTGAATAAAGTCACGATCAAGGGCAAGTATCCGATGCCTTTGGTACAATTTGTTGATCGATTGAGCAAAGTAGAGTACTTCTGAGAAATTTAGACACTGCGATCGGGATATTAGCGAGTCTTGGCGTGGGCGAAGGGACGAGGCAAAGACTATGTGTAACTTCGGTATGGAAGTTTGAATTTTTAGTTATGCCTTTTGGTTTGACTAATGCGCTCGCTACACATTTGTAACCTCATGAATGATGTCTGATCGACGCTTCCTGGATTCATTATTGGTGAAGTATACTTGGGCGACATAGTGATCTGACCAGGCTGAGATCCGCGTGGTACACCTCGAGATGGTGCTTGACAGACTGAGGCAGAACGAGTTGTATGTCAAGCAAGAAAAGTGTGAGTTTGCTCAGACCGAGATCAAGTTTTAAAGGTCATCACATTCAAAGTCGAGGATAAGGATGGATGGTGCGAAGGTGGCGGCAATTCGAGATTGGCGGCCCCAGACCAGGTGACGAGCTGCGATCGTTCCTCGGCAGCAAACTACCTGCAGGAGTTCATCTTGGGCTATTCGAGATAGCCGGTCTCTCACGGACCTTTTGAAAGAGGAAGTGGGAATGGGATCTGAGTGCCAAGGCTGCCTTCCGGAAGCTCAAGATGCGATCACCTCGGGCCGTGTGGGAGCGGAGCATGGGTTGGGTTTGAGAGTGTGCCTTCCCTGGGATCATTCGGACAGGGCCTAGGTCGTCTTGGTGCGAGAGAGGGCATCAGTAGCCTTTGAAGTCGGAAGTTGAATGCGCGGAGGGAAAGGTACGGCGCCATGAGAAAGAGATGGCTGCGGTCATCCATTGCCCCTTGAGACTTGGAGAAACTAGCTTGCCGATGGGGACTCGGTTCGTGGTAGTGACCCGGCGATGTTGCCAACACGCTTCACAACTTCGGAAGAAGCTTCTTGCCCAACTGGCTTCGATGCGAGTTCTTGGCCGACTGATTTTGTGTGGGTGCTGGCGAGTCGACACAACCAAGTGGCAGATGCTTGCAGTAGGAAGGAAGTGGAGAGCTATGTGGGATCGTTGAGGCTCGGTTGTGATTTGAGCAATGAGTTAGACTTGAGCTGCCGTGAAGACTCAGCGTGTCAGAAGCTAAGTAGGCAGGTGAGAGATGGCTGCGGCGATGCGGCTCGAGAATGTGGGTTCTTGTACTTCGAGGAGGAGGGAAGCTATATGTGCCCTTCGACGAAATTTGAGACGGGGCTATTTGAAGAGCACATGATACGAATGGGCTGGTCGCGAGGAGAGGAAGAACTTTGGCATTGCCACGGTCTTTTCATTGGCTAAGATGAAGGAAAGGCGTGACATATGTCAGACATGCCATGTTTGTCAAGTTGACAAGGCTAGAGCGGAAGAAGGAAGCCCAGAGTTATTCTGACCCCGCATCCGTCCGGGAGAAGCCATGTGGTGTGTATCGATGGACTCGCCAGTGGGTTTCGAAAGTAGAACGGATCCGAGTTTTGGTGGTGGTAAACGGGTTTCCAAGTGCGGTATCTTCATCCGGCCCCAAGTGAGTGTCCGGTGGAGGCCGGCCGCGCGTCTTCTAGCCCGGCAATGTTGTGAGCATTTTGGGATGCTGAACATGGTAGCGTCGAGATATCTGGTTTGAGCGGGTTTTGGGTTGAAACATTCGAAGATGTAGAGTGCAGTCTGAGTTCGGCCAGCGAATCACCTCGAATGATGGTCGGACGGAGAGAGTGAATCGGATCTTTGGAAGAGTATTTGCGCCATACGTGACGACCTCTTTCGAGGAAAGAATTGGTTGGAACACCAGAGCCCATTTCGAGTTGTCTACGATCTACGTGAAGTTCAACCGCAATTATGAGCCCTTTTGAGGTATGTCGGGTTCCGACCACGTGCGCCTGAATGTGGTCCGCGAGCAACTGGGCGTAGTGTGAGCGGTATGTGCAAGTTTCTGAAGTCTCGACAAGTTTTGCTTGATGAAGCCGAGAGACAGCCTAGAGAAATGATGGCGCTGAAGAAGTATGCGGACGAGAGGCGGGAGACCTCGGGAATTTGAGCAAAGGAGATGGTTCTGGTAGAGTTAACTCCTCAGATAAAGGAAAGAGATCAGGGAATAAACCGAGTTTCAAAGAGGTTTGATTAGAATCGATGGACCCTTTGAAGTTGTGGGCGATATAGGGGCATTGGCTCTGGCTGAAGCTACGAGAGGTTGAAGCCGCTGGAGCATTCCATGTAAACTCACGAAGCCTTATCACGAGGATCCTAGTCCTGACAGAGTGCAAGCAAAGCGGAACCCGCCTATGGTTAGAGTCGAGTTCAGCAAGAAGATTGCAAGCATCACGAGGATAGGAAGATGAGGCTGGAAAACGAAGTGAATGATACTTGATTCGTGGAAGGGACGCGTCGGTGAGGCAAGGCTGGGAAAGGAGTGCTACATTGTGGCAGTTTGAAGACGGATCCTTGAGTATGCGGTTGAAGTCAGCAGGACGGTGAATGCCTCTAGTGGGGAGGTTTGTTAGCCCCTCGGTATTTAGATAACCTGAGTCACCGTGCGGCATGAGGCGTTTGCCTTGGCCCATGGCCCGCCTAAGGAAAAGCAGGCAAGGCAAGGTTGGAAAACTATGTGTCCGGGCACAAGCGTGAGCCAAGCACGCACATGAGGGAAGCAAGCAAGAAATCCGGTCGGGACCGCGCCACGGTGCGTCTGACACTGGCTTAGAAGGGGCTGGGCGTGGCACTTGAGGCAAGCGAGGTCGATGGGGCGAATGTCGGCTATTTATGGGCGAGCCTTGGGCGCAGCATCCTGTCCGAGTGCAACAGGATTCCTGCAGCTAAAGTCTATGCGGTAAAGGACTCCTAGGCCCGGGTGGGATCCCAAGCGGGAAGGACTCCTACTCCTAGGCGGGAAAGACTCCCAAGCGGGCTGGACTCCTAGGCGGGAAGGTCTCTCAGGCGGGAAGACTCCTAGGCGAGAACAGACTCCTAGGCGGGGGAGGACTCCTACTCGTGGTGGGAATTGTGTGGCTGTGTATAGGAGTTTCATTCAGTCAGGACTCCCAATCTGGGAAGGATTGTCTTGACTTCTTTGGATTCTGAAGACTAGAGTTAAGTGGGACTCTTAGTCATAGTGTACTAAGTTGCCCTTGAGCATCCTATATAAGGAGCCTAGCGTGCTCACTTGATTTAATTCATTATGTTCTGGAGTTGGATCCGCAGAAAACATTGAGCCAGAGGTGTGGGGCTATCTTGAAATTGTCTTGTATTTTGGTAACAATAAAATACGAGTTGAGGAGAAGTGCCAGTAAGCCCTTGTGTTCGAGAGAATAGTGAGGGCATCGAGAAGGTGGCCTAAGCGGGTTCCTAGGCGCATACCGCGAGCAAAGAGGCGTGTGACAACTACCATGGGAGTATCGTAAAGAATTCGCTTGACAGCGATCCAGTGAGCGTTAGTATGACTGAGCCATAAAGCTGACATGCCTTATTTACGACAAAGCGATGTCGGGTCAGTGAAAATTAGCGTATTGCAAAGCCCTAACTATGTACGTATTCAATAAGTTAGTACAGGGTGTGCAATCTGTTTGTGAAGTGACCAACTAGAACGACTGGGTAGGGTTAGTTTAGAGTCTTCCCGAGTGTGTTAGTTGAAACAGATCTTGGATATAATTTAATTGAGACAAATGCATAGCACCCCCGATATATTGAACTTGAAGTCTAGAAAAAAATAAGTTTTGTAGGTCAGCGATTGAAAGTCGAGTATGAAGAAAATAACCTATGAGAGAAGATCAAAATTGTGGTTGTCACGAATGTCATCGACATATAAAAGAATAAGAGAAACGTGCTATCGGAGCGATGTGATATATGAGCAATGAGAAGCGTCTACCCTTGAGTTAAAGCAAGCGCAACGCAGGGCCATACGCTTTGATTTGCGAAACCAAGCTTTGGGTGCTTGTTTAAGGCGCATAGAGCTTTATTGAGACAACACACAATTTGGAAACTATTGATGAACAAAACCAGGAGGTACGGAACGTCTGAAGCTTCCTCTTTACGAGATCCTTAGTGAGAAGGCGTTTTCAAAATCAAGTTGATGAATAGGCCATCCAAAGGAGATTGCAAGGGCAAGTATTAGTTGAATAGTACATGGTTTAATTACTAAGCTGAAGGTATCAAAATAATCAACCCCAGATGTTTGAGTAAAACCTTGAGCCACCAAACGGGCCTTGAGTTTGTCCAAAGAACCATCTGGCTTATATTTTGTTTTGTACACCCAATGACATCCAACAATTCTAGCATCAGCTAGTGGTGAAACTAGGGTCCAAGTATTATTCCTCATAAGAGCATTATACTCAATTTGCATTGCATCAACCCAAGGAGGAAGTTTGGAGGCTTGAAGGTAAGTGTGTGGTTCATTTGTGTTTTTGAAGCGAGATAACTCTTTTTCTTGAGGTTTCCGGACTTGAGCCCCGAGTTACCATGGGATGAATATTGGAAATAGAAGGAGCCAAAGCGGGAGGTGAAGAGAGACGGGAGTTGAAGGGTGGGGGTAAAGATTTGAGTGGGGAGCATATGGGAATGTTAGTAGGGGTTGTGTGAATTTGTGGGAGAACATCGAGGATGGTTGTGTGGCGCCCCAAAACCAGGGTCCGTTGACAGTCGGCCGCGGGATATTCGTGGATATTTGGTAGCCGACCTTGGCTCAAGTAATCGGGCAGAATCTCCTTTGTACGGAGCCCTACCCAAATACAACCTGTCCCAATCCACATAACCTTTGTCCCGATAATTTAAAAGACCTCGCTGGAGATTATATACAATTAAAATGAGTAAAAACGGCCACGTGGGCCCATACATCAATACTCACTAAAATTACATCAACTATATACCAATAGTTCAAGAGTTATTACAATACTCTTAACCAAAACATATATCAAAATTTAAAGTTTTAATACATGTTTTTACAAAATAAATACCAAAACGCGACCGAACTTCACAAAAAACACGACCTCAGTGGCGCAGCCCTCATACTCCTGTGCACGAGAAATAGTGATCCTCGGCAGGTGAGCAGCCCAGTAGTGATAATCTCCTACATGGGTTACTCCCCACCTAAGTGCACATGTCATGGCAAATAATCACATCAAACAAATACATGATCCTACTTGAATGTCTACATGCCCGATCATATCCAGTCCTCACCTGACACAAGCTCCACATGCCTAGGCCAAATGCAAGTAAAATATAGTTTTCAAAACAAAACCTTTTTGTTCTCGAAAACTCACTACCGAGATTCGGTAAATATATTGGACTACCCTCCGAGGTGAATATGTTGGATAACCCTCCGAAACAATTCATGGGCCCTTCTGACGTGAATTGTTGGACAATCTCCCAACACAATTCTCCGGAAAATCTTCCGTCGAAATTTCTTTCACAAACATTTTCGTTTTGTTTCTTTCATGTCATGCACTCACACCTAATATTCTAAATTTGCCCGGTGCATATGGAATGCATTATGCCAATTCCAAAATATTCGTAACAATATATTTTCATGTATACATTAACATAATTAATTCACACAATTCATGTTATTAAATTCACATCAATAACACCAAAATTAGCTCACATGGGCTAATTAACAAATACAAGCAATTCATTTTGAATCACTCAAAACACACAAAAATCACACAACTATTCACTTGAACAGTGAAACCCTCGTGTTGGCACTGTTCACGGCCACCTAGTGAGGATTTCTTACGCTCGGTTCAGAAGCACGGGGATCGATAACGAGACTAGGCCTCGACAAATCCCGTCCATAAATGGCCCTTAACCAAGAATAAACCAAGTAGGAAAACATCTATACCTCTTGGGTTATTGAACTCCAACAAATCGGCGTCCATGCGTATTGTACACCAGCGCGTAGATCATTTTTGCTTCTTGCTCAGGTCGAGGAAGCCGTGAATGCGAAGGCGGGAAATCTAGAGAGAAGGAGCTCTCTCTCTCTCTCAAAAACTGAACCAGCCACCTTTGCTTAGTTTTTCCGACTTTTGGAAGAAGATCACTATTCTTCTTTGTTTTATTCTCATTAAACATTTCAAAAATTCCCATTGTCTCTTTTGTCTTGATTTTTGTGGCTTGGCGCATCCCCAGGCCGCGTTCATCTCATCCTCTCACTAATCATGCAACATGTGTCACATAGTACATGTAGTGGTGACTTTGTCACATCTGTAGTAAACTCACGAGCGGTTCATAGCACTTGACACCCGGTGCCTCGAAAAACGTGAAATTCCGACTATCTCGAATTCGACGTGGTAACTAGATTTCATGAGACGATTCCAACGGTGAAGTCCGTTTCGTCATCCGAGATCTAGAAAAATTTTAGGTTTTACCAGTACCATTTACCCTTTGAGAAAATTTGAATTTTCCCGGGTTTTATAGGTTGTAAGGGTTATGGGCTTGAGAGTAAGAAATTGGTGAAGAAATAGGATAGTAGTAGTAGGAAATGAACATAAGGGAGAAAGGGTAAAGGGCTGGGGTAGGAATAGAGTTGGTGAGTAAGGGTGATGGAGAAGGAATTTGAAACTAAATGAAAAGAGAGGAAAAAGAAATATTCATGGAACAAAACATATTGAGAAATATAGATTTGACTAGAATGAGAATCAAGATAGATATAGCCTGTGAGTAGGGCGCCAACCTGAAAAACACAAGGAGAAGAGGCGATTATGAGATTTGTTTGTCATATAGGGATATTAAATGGAAAGCATAAGTACCCAAAGACACGTAAATGACAATAATTAGGTGTTTATTGAAAGTAATTGCAGAGGAATATGATTTTTGTAGAACTTTGGTTAGTAACATGATTAGATAACATCGGTTGGAAGGCTTGCATCCAATATACGGATGGAAGGAAGCTGAAATTTGAAAAAGCCTTGATCTCAACTACATAATGAATCCTCACTTTTAGCTCTACCATTTTGTTGGGGTGTGTGAGAGACGAAAATATATATGAGTAATTCCATGTTTTACGGATAAGAACGAAAGCAGAAACTCCACCCCCCAATTAGATTGTAAACATTGGAATGAAACATTTAGCTATTTTTCAATCATCTTATGAAAGGAGATAAAACGAGAAGAGATTGGTCTTTGGTGGGTAAAAAATAAAGCTAAGTAATAAACCTTTATAAGTCTCATCAACAATGATTAAGTAGTACCTAGCACCTGAAGTAAAGAGGCAAGGTGTTGGGCCTCAAATATCAAATGAAGTAATTCCAATGGTTTAATGCATAAAAAGTAGAAAGAAAATGGCAATTGATATGATTTGCAAGGACAGAATTTTTATTAGTCATTGAAAAAGGCATAGGTAGAGTACATGAAGATAGGACTTTATGTAAAATAGGGGTAGCAGGATGCCCAAGGCAAGCATGCCAGAGGCTTATGGTGTCGGAAGAATTGTTGGAGATAGCTGTAACAAACGCATAAGAAGGTGTAGACTGAGGTGAAACGGTGTAAAGACCATCCTTAATAGTGCCCTGGAGAAGGATCTGCTTGGTGATTTGATCCTTTACAAGAAAACAAGAATGAAATTAAAAAAAGACAAGATTATCATAACAGAATTTAGAAACACTAATGAGATTAGTAGACAGGTTTGGGAAATGGAGAACCTGTCGTAACTTAAACTATCTAGTGGAAGTGGTACAATGCCATTATTACAAAAATGACGAATAGGTAAGCTTTGGCCATTTCCAATGGTCGCGATCAGAACCAGATATGGTTTGACATCTTCAAGGGCTGAAATTGTTGGTGAGATGATGGGTTGCTCCTGTGTCGAAGAACCAGTCGTCTTGCAGGAGAAACATCACCAGTTAATGATCATAAGCACTGCGCGGGAACCAGATCTGGGAGGAAAAGTATTTTGCCCAGAGAAGATGATGGCGAAGAATTGTTTTCACAGGGCCGTGAAATGATATATCAAATGCGATGATAACACCTAGCAGCGATTATTGCACCCAGTTGCCACATAATTGACACTGAGGATGTAGGAAGTGAATCACGAGCGAGGTTAAGGAAAAGGAATGTGGCTGATAATGTGGTGATCTTGGTTGAGAATAGGTTTACACGGGTTGATTACACTGGACAAGCAGTTGCTGATATTGTGACGAGTGGAAATGAAGCCTTTGACCACATTTGGCATTAGAAAAACCAAAAGAATTATGAGGCTATGTTCGAATTTCCATATGAGCAGCAATAGAATTGAGGTCGGATGAAGAAGTGTTCTAGGAAGTCAACCTTTGTTCATGTGTGAGAAGCATATTGTGAACAGAATGCAAAGAAAGCTCTTCATCCCTAGTAGTAAGTGAAGCAACAATGGCATTGTACTCTAATCCGAGACCTCCAAGAAGTTGAAGTATCAGGTCTATTTCTTTTATTGGTTCTCCTACTGTAGCAAGATTGTCTGAAACAGTTTTCATCTTCAAGATGTATTCCATCATAGACTCTCCTCCCTTTTTTATAGTTTGAAATTCCAATCTAAGTTGTAATCCGGGCCTTGGAAGAGCAGGAAGATTTGTTGAAGAACAATCCAAAGGCTTCATGAGGCGTTTGATAACCCACAATTTGACTCATTATACCAGGAGTTAGGGTGGAGATATAACAACTGAGGATCGTTCGATCAAGGCGCCTCAGTTCAACAAACTTAGGATTGATTTCCGCAGAATGCAGTTCCTTGATTGGACACTATTTGATATCAATGAAATCTTCAAAGCCATTTGCAAACACAACATTCTCCATTTGAGTTTTCAATAGGATATAATTATTTCTATCAAGTTTGATAGGTAGAGGGATGATTGAGTGTTTGTAACGGGCTGGTGCCAACAACGAATTCTGTGGCGATTCAGAAGGTGAATTGATGAATTCTCCTTTAAAGCAGAGATAAGAAACTAGGGTTTCAATCCAAGAGGAAACAGAGAAGACACCAGATCAAAAGAAAGTAGAGAAAAAAAAATCAAGGAATTCGCTGTGGCAAGATGGAAGAAAGAAAAGCTAGGGTTTCAATCCAAAGCTTTGATGCAAGATAGAGAAAGGCGACATGAAGAGAGAGCAGAAACTGAACCAAGATTGTATTACCAAACTGTGATTCATCTTTACGTTTTAGAACAGAGATATTTATAGAGTGATTGAATAGACTATTCTGGTCGCAGTTGGTTGGGAGGTTATAACCATATTAAGGGACTGTTTGGCTATCGAAACCTGAAAAACCGGCCCGTTGCAATACAGTCTAATTGGAGACTTGAGAACTGGTTTTCATTATACTGCTCTATGGAACAAGTTATGCAAGGACGAATATCTGCACTGTGAAAACTTAATCGTCTTATAAATATATGTAAGCATAATTTATATTGGATAACTTGCTTTTCATTAATTAGTAATTCTCATCAAGGTATAACCTCTTGAAGCAGGCTTTCATATCATTTTTAACGACCAATTTTCTTAAAAGTGAATATGAAAGTTACATTCACAACATCCCTCACATGAGTTGTCACGCATTTGTAGCTGAGGTTAGGAAAAAAATTGTAATTGATCGAAAAATATTTTTTAGCAAATCTTAAACTAATTTTATTTATTTTAAAAAAATGAGAATTATATTATAAATATGTTATAAATGTTAAAATGCAATTACTTGATATTCATGTTTTAATAACCAAACATAGCCTTGGTAAATTCTAGAGACAAATAAAAACATAAATTACTTAAATGATTTAATAACAATTATATTTTACTTTAGAATTAAAACATATGGCTTCAAATCATAATGTAAATAATTTTCTCAAATTTCCTATGCCAGGTCCGTCCCTGTTAACGAAAATATCTTAATTAGTGGTTTTGTCATATTAAACATCCTTTCACATGAGGAGGTGGCATCCAACATCACTAGAAATTGGAGTATGACAGATCATGCTAAACAATTAGTTGCCTCAAAAAGCTTATTTCTCTTGTTAGGTAGTGTATTCATTGGCAATATAGTTGTCACTTGTATAGGTTTGGCCAAGCAAATTATTGATATGCCAGCAGATAAATCCGAGCAAATGAGCAGAATGAAATTGAAACTGCTTGGCTCCAGGGAAGGGAAGATGTGGGAAAGATCAGAAAGAGTAGCCGTGACTGCTTTAAGCTTCTGTCATGGCCAATAAGACGTGGCTTAACTGGTTGCTCAGATGGTTGGTATAGGGAGGGAAGGGGAGGGATCTAGGGTTCGAGTCCCAGTGAAAACATATTTATGAGGAACAAAATATTATGTTGTAATACGCAAAGTGAATATATATAAAAAAAATAAAATAAAAAAACTTCTGTCATGCATGGATATCAAAGCAATCTATTACATAGATATACACTATGAAACATGCCAGCATGAATCCATGGACTGACTACTGAAGCTGAGTAATTGTTTAGTCCATCTGTATGTTGACGTGGAAGCCCTCATGCTCACAGTCCATATCTACCAGATTCTGGTGTAATATATAGGAAGCCGTATAAAGATGAGAGAAAAAGGAGGTGAAAACAGAGTATATGCGCGGACAGAAGGAATATTAATGGCCACTTACACTACCCATCACTTCCGGGTTCTGCAATATCTCATCTAGACCACATGTGTGACTAGGTTCACTTTATCCCTCCTTGGAATTACTCACTATAAATACAAGGCTCATTAGGCAATAGACTTACCAAGAAGCAAGTTAAGCAAGTTGGATGCATGCATATAGAATTAAAAATCCATTAAATGTCCCCTAGAGTTCCCTTGACCACTTCATCGGGGACCTTCTTTAATGGCTTCCTACTGAAGTGTTTGGGGGAACTCCTGGTTCCATTTAATACCCTATCAGTATCATCTACAAGCTTGATGAGGTTGATGGTGATCTGCTCTTCTTCGTTACTAGTTAGGCGTTTTATATGTTGCAATTTAACTCATTGTTTTAATTTTATTTGAATTATTCTGTCGGCTGTGTTATTTATTAATACAGCTCCAACATTAATGGGTTTCTTACATTGGTGCCATTTGATAAAGATGAGATCATATTCAAGCAAGGAATATTCCATGCACTTGTTAGTTGGTCATCAACATGTGTTATTTGTATGAAGGAACAACTCATTACACTTCACACTTGGGTTGGGCATATTTGGGAAGAAGAAACAATAGCGTACAACAGGTTTCTTTGATTTGGTTCCATGTTGACAAATTTTATTTTATTTTTTATTCCATTTTAATCAAAGAAAAGTATTTGGGAATGCTAATCCAGCAATATTGTTTAAATTTGTTCTCTTGATTTCATTTATTTTGCTTTTTTTTTTTTTTTTTTTTTTTTTTTTTTTTTTTTTTTTATCTGTAATCAAACTCCATCTGGATCTCTTCCATGGTAGACACGAGCAAAAGAGTTCTATCTATGCTCCAAACTTTGGCAAGCTTTGAGTTGTAGACAAAGCAGTTTCAAAACCAGGCAGTTGTAAACCAGTGAACAATCTTTAGATCAGCTGGTGAAAAAAAAAAAAGAAAAAGAATTATGGCAGTTATGACAAATGTTAGTATGTTCAGACAGAGTTGAAGCAATATATTATGTACAAAGTCAATGTATTGTAAGACACCAGATATAATAAATTAGGGTTCACAGAAGTTCTTGAGAACCTACTTATGCAGAAAATGATTCCTGATTTGAACTAGTAAATTGGGACTCGGAACCAACCCCAAGATCATCAAACTTCCCATAATCTGTCACAAATTCATTTTAGGATCCTGAATCAAATTATGATCACCGACATTTCATTAGGCTAGCTGCCAGCATCATACAGAACTTAATTGAGAGATGTTATATAGTTCGTGAAGACATGGACCATACATATGAGTGGGGGTCATTAATCTAATTTTCATCCAGTAACACGTACTCAATAACAGATATAAAGCAAATTATTTATCAATTAATCTCTAGAGTTACTACTATTACTGATCATTCACCATCAAAATTATGTTAGCAATTTTTCTCTAAATGTTACAGTGGATTTCACCCATTTTCATATCAGTAAGATCTAGAACATATTTATTATTCAGAAATAATCCCCAAGAAGAGAATTTCAAATTCAAGAAAAATATTGAGTGCTTTTTCTTTCACTTTTTCTTATATATATATATATATTTTTTTATTTTTTAATAACAATAAAATCATCAAAATCACTTTAATGTTGGTCAGAAATACCCTGTTGACAAAAATACACGTGAATTAACTATACGTAATATACTTTGGTGACACAATATTCCGGGCTAACCTTGGCATACAAGAGTTGAAGTGATTTAATTTATAAATAGAACAATGAGAAACGACTGCAATACTTACCGCCCAGGTGAAAATTTTATGTACATTTCTTTCAAAACTCTGTGCAAGAAAAGACTTTTAATGTCACTCAATCCTTGAGGTGTGAAATGACCCTCGCGGTTTTGAAAGTGAATTTTGAAATATGATCGAGCACCAAACCTAAAGGATGGGGATAACTTTGTTAATTTACACATCCGATGGAAAGGAAAAAGGTGTAAAAATGCCTAAACAGTTAGAGAATAAATTTTTTTGATTACATCTTTTTAAAATAAATTTATAGATCTAAACCATCTTTCTAAAGCAGAAGTATTAGGATTCATCTCACATAATTAAGTTGATAGCAAAAATGTAAGCACAACCTAAATTAAGTTGAACTCTCAGCCCTTAATCTCTAGCCTGAGCCACCGAATGGCTTAGACTGGGCAAAGGGCCCCAAATTTGTCCTCATAAACATGTATATATGACTCATATTATCTCAAGATTGATATGAATTAGCATGTAGTTGTATATTTAATTTTCTGGGAATGTCTACTTTTCCTTTGGACAACCCAAAGCTTATTGCGGTATAGCAAATTACCATGTGCAAGCTAATTAGCGGGCTGGAGCCTATGGGCTGAAGCAGGGAAGAAACAGGAACAGGGAGCTGGTTCACGTTGATATTGTTGGAAACCTTATGGATCTTACCTCCACATTGTTATGATATTGCCTATTTTACGCCTAAGCTCTCATAGTTTTATTTTGGACTTCTCCCACTAAAGGTTTCATGCTAATTAGATGTTGTCCATACTTATAAACCTCATGACCACTGGACTTTAGTCACTAACAATCCTCCTCTCGAGACAAAGGACCACAATGTCTCCCCTCGAGCTAGGGTTTTCTTGTCTTTATTGCGTTTAGGCACACACCGCCCATGAAACGCTATTTGTCAGAGAAGCTCACCCATATCATATTGTTCAAATCCCACCCAAGCAGTTTAAGCTTGAACCAACTAGCTCTAATACCACTTGTTGGAAAACCTTATGGACCATTTCATCTCTACATTAATTGTGATATTGTCCATTTTTGGGCCTAAACCCTCGTGGTTTTTGTTTTTACGATTCTCCCCTAAAAGACCTCATACCTATTGGATGTCCTCCATACTTATAAACACTCATAAGCCAGGACATTGGGCGCACACCAATGGATAGCTTTCCAACAACAAAAACTATGACATTGTATTAAGTTATCGGTTCAAACCAAGAATCTAAAATGTATCAAATCAATTTGGACTACAACCCAATATGCTTTCTGATTGCATATATTGATGAATGTTTATACAAAGACTTCATAAAATGAGATACTTTGGCCTAATAATGTAAGTTGGTATTTGATGCGGGAGATAGAAATTGGAGTTCAACACAACTGATTGAAGGAGTACCAAAATCAGCTGTGGATGAACTATTATTTATGTATATTTTTTCATGAAATCTATTTTCATATATGATTAAACTGCTCAGAACAAATTTCATGAAATCTATTGTTAAACAACTAATTCTCCTAAAAGCTCAAGCTTTGTCTATACCCGCTCATGGAGAGTCGAACAAACCAAACGGAGTCTTGGACTCTTAAATAAACAAATGGGAAACAAATATTCAAATTGCAGAGAGATGACTTGAATTCACATCATTCTGCCAAACCAGGCTTTGATACCATATTAAACAATCAACTTTCTAAAAACTCAAACTTAAGATTTGGGTTCAATATGAATTTAAAATGTTTCATAACACCTACCTATCTCTAATCTCTGCCTAGTCCCCGCCTTGGGTGCAAGGTCTCTTATTGTACAGTTTAGTACTGAAGGATATAATGGACCTGATTGAACTAGAAATCAGAGTAATTGAAGCTGTAGAAATTTGAACCTGGCCTGAATTAGCTTTAAAGATGAAGAGAAGGGAACAATATCAGGCCTAGTGGGCAAACAAAAAGATACCTGATATTGAGACCTGTTGTTGTTTCTCATAGTTATCTAAGAGGTTATTAATGGAAGGTCAAGTTATAAGAGTGACCTTCTTAATGCGTAGTGCATACCACATTCTGGTGTAAGGTAGCCAAAGATGAAAATGGTATCCTGAAAAAAGGGAATGAAAAGGCCAGAAGGGAATAATGAGCACCACTCGCCTCAATCATCACATTTCATCTAACCCGTAAGTGGGGGTAGGTTCACTTCCCTATAGCTTTATCCCCCTCCCCCAACCCCCCTAGAAAAACATGTACTTAGTGGAATTTAATGAGGGAAGTCACTATAAATGGCAGGCTCATATCAGGCATTGCTAACCAAGTAGAGGCACAAGTAGTTGAATAAAAGAAGACATCGAGTGTCCCCTAGAGGTTCCCTTGACCACATCAATTTAGGGACCTTAAATTCTCTCTAGCGTTATAATATTGGCTTCCTACTGGAAGTGTTTGGGAGTGGGGAGCTCCTGGAACCATTTGATATTTTAGTTACATCAATGAAGGAAAATACATGCTACAAGGTACAAAATTTAATCATCTTTT